>CM059191.1:27524190-27829989 GCA_030323885.1 Branchipolynoe longqiensis
AATGTGTTGCTACCTCGTCGTGGTGGGGAGGCTTGTGTGCCTCCGTGACCACGAGAGCTATACCGGCGGGGGCTAGCCCCCTGGCAGGTTTAACCAAGCCAGGCAGGTATCATGGTAGAGGATAGACTAAGAGCAGCAACTGGTCCACCAGGTTGGGGGTTGGGTCCGGAAAAAAGAACAACGCTACAGATTCACAAACAAGAACACTTGTTTGTGGCCTATGCCCAAAGTTTGGCGGTAGGCATAAGTAAGTAACTTCCATAAATGTGTACTCATATAATTCTTATGCATCACATAATGGTACAGACTTACCTCAAACGGCCAAGGGAAGTACCCCCACCCCAAAGACACGCTGAGATGATTAATGACCATAAACTGTTCTTTGGACGTCACTCCCCCTTCTGTAGGTGGATGGGTGGCACGGTAGGACAGACAAATGCTACTTTAAATATGGCTTAGGGAAGTCTGTACCGTTATGTGATGTATAAGAATTATGAGTATAAATTCCCGAAAGAATTAATGTATTATTGTTTGTAAGTGTAACACAGCCCAAGCCTGGTGGCGCCCCCACTCAGGCAACCCTAACTCTGTCAAACTGGCCTAACCGACTTTACTCATCACTCATAAATTATTATTTATCACACAGAAATATTTCTTTATCACTATATCATCTAGCCTATAGTGAAAGGTAGGGCTGGGAGGGACCTCACCACATTTCCTGGCATCTAAACATACCAGACTGCAGTTGGTACCAGCAGAGAGGAACTCGGAATACATTCCTGCTCATGGTGAGTCAATTTGTGGACGGTTGAGACTATACAACACTGGGTAGAAAATTTCCCTAGGAGGCTTGGCTTGACTTCGACCCGAGTGGTGTTTTTTTTAGTCGCCTCGGAAGCAATGCTGCTCTATGAGGCAGCACTGATTTCCACCCGCTCAAGTCTGACAGTTGGAGTGGGTTTATGTGGCCAGTGCCCGGGCTGGCCCAGTCAGCGATTATTAGTGAGTTGTTCCCATAACGGCTGGGCCTGATGAAGGGTGATGCGGCCAAGTTATGGCGATGGTGATGGCGCTAGTGGAATCTGGATGGCGCTCCTGTATGAGGCGGGAAGGGAGGGCAGGGGGGGAGTGAGGGGGGGGGGGGCATGGATACTTGGGGAGGGGGAAGGGAGAGGGGGAGGGGAAGGGGGAGGGGAGGGGAGAGGAGAGAGGTAGGGGAAGGAGGCATGGAGACAGGGGGAGGAGGAAGGGGCGGAATGGGGGGGGAGGAGGGGCCAGGAGTGGGAGGAACAAAGGGCAGATGGAATGAAGGAAGGAGGAAATGAAGGAATTAAGGAAGGAAGGACAAAATAAAGAAAGAAAGAAAGACAGAAAGAAAGACGGGAATGGCGGAAAGGAAGGATGGAAGGAAGGAGGGAAGGAAGGAACGAAGGAATGAACGAATGAAGGAAGGAAGGAAGGAAGGAAGGAAGGAAGGAGGGAAGGAGAAGTTTGGAAATGGAAGGGTGGGGGCATTCCATGACCCTATTTGGGGTTGCACATTGCGCTCTCCTTTGTCACGCTTCAGTGACCTGGCAATCCCAGTCTTCTGTGTGGTTATGGTTGAGGTTGGAGTAGGGACTGGGCTTATAAGATTAATTATGACGAATGGCTACAAATACTAATTGTTGTAAATGCGGTATTAAGCATTATATTGTAACGTGTGTTAACATGAATAAGATCACTATTCAAAGGTATCATTGTTATTGAATATAATTATTATATATGCCATCACATCAAAACAATAACACCATAGGCTCTAGCAGTAACAGGTTCTACTAAATTAAATTAATATTCCCTTCTATGTAACAACAAATGCTTAATAAGTGCACCAATATTTAAGTTGGACATGTAGAAATAAACCTAGATGTGACTGATGCCTTCATTGGACTATGCAGCTTTAAACAATAAGTATGTCAGCCAAAATTGGTCACAAAATAAAACAGTGCTGTAAAGATAAAAATAAGAACTGTTCAGTTCGGTTTGACGCTATAGGAACTGGATATGCTAGGTAATAAGAGATTTAACGACCTGGTGGCAGTTCCTTAAACATACAATTATAATGGTAAATAACAAAGAAAATGCATCAAGGAGCCAGAACCACGTGATCAGGCGTAGTACTAAATACACCTACTTAATGCAAGGCTTTCAATCACTCGGGAGCTCGGTTCAAATAGGTGTCAAACCATTTTGACGCATGCTAAAAAAAAAGAGCCGATTAAACGAAAGAAAACATGTATTTTTGTTGTTTGCACAATATTTCCATTATATGCTGGGGGAAAAAACACACCCAAAAAACACAAATCCCTGAGAAATATGTCAAACTAAACTTAGGAGAAGGGACCCATGAAACAAATAACCCATAAGTCACCCACCTCTAGACATAATTTCCAACTGGGAGCCCTGTTAATGGGGCTTGGTGACACCAGCAGATAGTGGTAGCAGTAGTATGTGTTCCCTTGATTGCGCCCTGTTGGGGAAGCAATGCTAGACCAAGAAGGGTTGGTTGGTTGGGGGAATTTTACGTCTTGGCAACATCTTAGGTCATATCAGAACGGGTACCGACTTGTGATAATGCACACTCATGGTGACTTTATAGTGCTGCGCCACTGGGAATATGAGTAACTCATAAACACCTCTCCAATACCCAGCAGTTGCAATATGCAGGCCTCTCCTCCATCCCTTGCCCCCATTCCTCACCCCTCTTCCCGATTTAAAAAAAAATTGTGCCGCTTTATATGTGTATGATTAACCCCTATATCCTCCCGCCAGTGTTTGTTTTTGGGGAGTTTTCAGACGCATTGGGTGCGCTGAAGGCTGCAAATCTGCAGCACTGTATGGGCACCGCTGAAAGCCGTTCCATGTGGTCGGGAGTTGGCTTCCGATGGGTAGTCCTCAGAGAAAATGGGGGGGGGGGCGGGGAAGGGGGGTAGGAAGGAAAAAGGCAGCCTAAAGGGCGAATTCCTTACACGCGGTATGCAGTATGCGAATGGCATGATTCCTTACACGCAGCATGCGGCATGCGGCACACGACTGGCTATATTTAAAAAATAAACAAGTATACTCAATACTGCACTGTATATTCATATTTTTGTGGCTATGGTAGCATTTTTACCAACCCGAACCCCACCACCACCACTACCATATGTTTCCCCTCTGCACCCTTGTGTGTGACCGTTCCGTAATGCTCCATCGCCTCTCCTCGTCTAAAACTAATGGACAAGTGTCACTGACTGAACCCCACCACCACCACTACCATATGTTTCCGCTCTGCACCCTTGTGTGTGACCGTTCCATAATGCTCAGTCGCCTCTCCTCGTCTAAAACTAATGGACAAGTGCGACTGATGTTTCTATTCGCACACCGCGTGCCACATACCGCATGCCACACCGATCGCTACAGGGACCGATCGAGTTGACGCATTTGCATTTGCATTTGCATACCGCGTGTAAGGAATGTAGTCCATTGACTTTAAGGCGTTTCGATTTTTTGTCGCATTCGCATTCGCATACCGCATGCCGCGTGTAAGGAATCTTAGCTTAAGAGCCCAACCACAGTCCTCTGAGAGCCCGAGCCAAGGAGGACTTCCCTCTAGCCACTACGGTTTACACTGACGGCTCGCTCAACCCTAACACTGGCCGAGCCGGGGCTGGCTACTTCCTACCAGATGGGCAGGCTAGACGCCTTATCAGGGTCACGGACTACTCCTCCACCCTCGATACAGAGCTCGCCGCCATCCACCACGCATTGGACCCACCTCCGGCACTGCAGCTGCATAGTGGTCACCGACTCACTCAACGCAGTCCGCAAGATCAAGGACCACAGAGCTAACCACTCTCTGGCCACCTTGATCCAGAACACCATCATCACCAGGCATGCAGCTCAACTCGACACAGTGCTGGCCTGGGTCCCCTCCCACATAGGACTTCCCGGAAATGACCAGGCCGACTCAGCTGCTCTGGATGGCTCCCGCCGTCCTGAGATCGACCTCGTCATAGACCACTCCCTGTCCAAGCTCAAAGCCACCCACGCTAGAGCCACTAAAGCCCTGTGGGAGGCTTCCCTCAGCAACATCACCGTCAGGAACCCATACTCCATCAGTTGGGCCTGGCACAGAAATGTCAGAGCGCGCCTACCAACCCCAATAAACCTCTCTGCATCCGTGCAAGAGGCGGTCACGCGCTTCAGGACTGGATACAGGCGGTTCATCGACACCCCTGCATTGCAACGATGTCCATGCGGTGACAAAGTCTTCAACGTCGCCCACGTCTTGGCGTCATGTGTGGCCTTTGACAGGACCGCCATCCGAGACTTCCTTGGCCCACCACACGGCTTGCCCGACACCCGAGCTGCGCTCGCCATCCTCGAGAGACTCTCCGATTCCTCATGGGAGCCACTCGGTAGGTTCTACAACCAAAACTACCACACCTTCGAGATTGTCGGTGGCCCCGAACCCATCACCGACGACTCCGAACCCAATGGCAGCGACAGTGACTGGTAACCACTGTCCCACCCGGGAGCCCCGTGAGGTCCCACCTGACGCAGCCCCCACGCCGGGAGCCCCGTGAGGTCCCACCCGGGAGCCCCGTGAGGTCCCACCAGACGCAGCCCCTACGCAGGGAAGCCCTGTGAGGTCCCACCAGATGCAGCCCCTACGCAGGGAAGCCCCGTGAGGTCCCGCCCGGGAGCCCCGTGAGGTCCCACCAGACGCAGCCCCTATGCAGGGAAGCCCCGTGAGGTCCCACCTGGGAGCCCCGTGAGGTCCCAAAAAAAAAAAAAAAAAAAAAAACCTCTTACTACCCACCCTCCGACGAGGGCCCGGAGTGCCGGCGCGCCGCCCACTGCCCCCCTGCCAATGACACCGGATCCCGCTTAGATCTCCGGTCGAGGTACAGGACCTTGGACCGATAACGCGTTGCCACTGCCGGGCCTCCGCCTCACCACTCAACAAAAAAAAAAAAAGGTGAAAAAAAGAAGAAAAAAAATGAGGGGGGAAAAAAAAAAAAGAAAAAAAAAAAACGGCAAGATCCAGCCCCCACACCAGGAGCCCCGTGCGGCCCTGCACACACCCATCTGATGGGCCTCGGCCCCTGCACCCACAACGCCGGTTCCCACCTCGACCACCGACGGAGTGGCTGCCAGGGCCGCTGATCCAGTCACACCCACCACATCACCCCGCTCCAAGACCTATTTTCTATTTCTCTCTACCACCCTCCCTCCGACGAGGACCCGGATGACCGACCCGCCGCCATGGCCTGCTACCAATGAAACCGGATCCCGCTTCGATCTCCGGTCGAGGTACTGACCGTGGGCCCAAGAACGTCGCCACTCCCGTGCCACCGCAGCGCAAGCCAGCGCACAGACCACCACGCGCCCCCCGCCACCACATGATGGCCTAGCTCCCAGACACCTCCTCTACGAACACCACTTCCCCTACAGAAGACAAGTCTTCAACCAAAGATTGGGCCGATTTATCGGAGCCTCTCTATAATGTTGCAGTTCTGCAACCGGTAACCGTCGTAAGGTTACGAACACCCCATATGAATGAATGTCCTCTGAGAGGGCCGGGGGAGGATGGGTGGTTGGGTAATACGCCCCCCTCCCCCCCCCCTCCCGCCTCCTATTCCTATCCCCCTCCCACCTCTCTCCCTGCTCCCAGCCTCCGACTTAGGGTTATTCCGGGAGGCACGGCCCCGGTAAGACAATGGCTTTCTGCGCAGGCAGGAGGGCCATACATCAGTCTACGTCATGGCCAATGTGTCAGTGACGTTGTCGCAGAAAACACCATGACGCCACGATAAACCCCACGCGGGACTGCAATCTCCGGGCAATTAATATTCATTGAAACCTTTCTCTGTGGCGGACGGAGAGGGCGACAGGAAGGGAGAGGGAAGGGGGCAGGGGGGGGGGGGGGGGGGGGGAGACGGCGAGGGCGGGGTGGGGGGGGGGGGAGTTTACTCAGACTCAGACTAGTCAGAGAGGACTTTACTAAGAAATCCCAATCTTTCCTAAATTTCGCCATACCTGTCATCAAAGGGTCTAGGCATAGCTATTACAGAAAGATAAAGGGGGCATAGTCTGATGGTTTAGAGCGTCTACCAGTTTCAGAGATAAATGCATTAGGTTGCTCGTTATAATCTATTTTGCTTTAGTTTGAAGTAAGGTTTATTTTACTTTAAATGGCTCAATTTGTGAAGATATCTGAAGTGAAAACATGCTAAATGAATTTTAGCAAGCACATCAAAATTATGACACAATAGGCTTCAGCAGTAACAGGTTCTATTGAATTGACTTATGTATACCAAGGGCCTTAATAAGTGCACCAGTACCTGTTTTGGTTTTACAACGTGACTACTTTTATCGGATTATTCATCTTTAAGACTGAAAATGGTGGTTGTGTGAGAAATAGTTCAAACGGAGTTAAGTGAGAGGTTCATTCTTAGCCAAACTGCGTTCAGAAGACATTCTTGGACAAAAATGGAGTAAGTACAAATAGCTTGATTGAAAACATTTTTGACAGTTCAGAAGATTTGTTTGTTAGGGCTTTACATCCTAGCAAGTTGGAAGTCAGATATTGAGCAAACCAGGGGCCGTATGCACCAATCGGTGCTAGGCTTAGCCGGAGCTAAGGCACTAGCACCGGTTAGCTACCTCGGGGTAGTGGTGGGTTGGAGAGGCATGTGAATCGGTATGCACCAATGTCTTAGCCGCCGCGGATAGCTAACCGTGAGTTTATTTATAGATTTGGGAATTCCCTCGATTCAACAATATGACTAAAGCCACCAATGCGGCGGGAGCGTTAATATCGGTTCGAATTTAGGGTTAAATTGATCAGATTTCACTTATTGCGTATGTAATTCTGTTAAATATAACAGCATTGAATAGATTTCGGCCTCATATTTTGCCCCCGATTCGGGGGCGGCGGCGACGGCGGCGATGTGTGTTTTGTTGATATGCGACAGTATGGATATCGACGTCGCTGCGGCGGCGGCGATTTGTTTACTTTACATTCGTCGATTCGACAATATGAATAACGCCGCCAATGGGGCGAGAGCATTAATAACGGTTCGATTTTAGGGTTAATTTGATTAAATTTCACTTATTGCGTATGTAAATCTGTCACATATGATCGCATTGAATAGATTAAGATCCATACATGCAGCTAACCGCCCCGGCTACCAGTTCAACCTTGATTTGAAACTGGGGTAGCTTAGCCTAGGCTACGGTCGGCGGTTAGCGCTGGCACCGATTGGTGCATACCGATTTCTCACATTTAGCCATGTGGAGCTAGCCTAGCCGCGGTTAAGGCCCTAACACCGATTGATGCATACGGCCCCAGACCTTGTTCTATCCTAGGATAGAACTATATCAGAGGGACGGCTAACTCCCTTGTTTTCAGAGCGTCCCTACCAGAACCGTGAAATGAACATCATAAACAGCAAAGTAGATTAAGTATATCCTAATACACAATTTGTATGTCTATATTTCTGTGCTATTAGACATGGTTTTTGCATATGTAACTAATACTACGTTTTTTCAATTATATATAGCAGCATTCAATAACCAAGACATGTCCAAAAGCCAAGTCAAGACGTGTACGTACCTAGGTATGACGTCACTGATATGTACGGTGCCTTCCAACCCCCACCCCCACACTAACCACCTAGTCTCCCCCAGAACTCCGTCGGCGATCCCCGACCCCGACCCATACACAAAGTAAACACAATATTTGTTTTAAATACATTGCCGGAAGAAGTGGGAAACTCCCCATGGAACACTAATATGAGCTTGGCAAGATGAAGCCAGTTGAACTGTGGAATAGATTAGCAACATAATGCTCCTAATGGGCCTGTCACGTTACGACGCTTCTGGCCAGCGCGCCGCCAACGCGCAAAATCACTTTTAATCGTCGAGAAACGTCAAACTTTTCGGCGTCAGCGCAACATATCGGTAGCATGCGGCCGAGGTTGTGAGAAAGAAAAAAAAATGTTTGGCGCGCCGTGCTGATATGACCCTAGATGTTGCTAGGACATAAAACAACAAAGCAACAGTTTGACACAACGTGTGGGAACGACCCTCATGCGCGCGCGGCGTATGCCTAGCATTCGCATAACGTTATTCCAGCACGTTTAACGTATCTCGACATGCGCCTAATGTCGCCATAATGTTAGCACCCACCGATACCCTGGCGCACGTAGCCGTCCATCAACAATAACCAACATGCGCCTAACGCGTGCGTAACGCTTCCTGACCTATCCCGACATTCCGCCAAAAAATCACATACGTCGACGCGTGTTGGCGAGAAGCATCATAATGTTACAGCACCATTAAGGTTTACTACCAAACACCTTCGTCCCTTGCAAAGGAAATGGCTGCATTTCTTACAAAGTTACAGCTGCAATGTCCGATGAAAGCATCACATTTCAAAACCAAAAACACTTCCTTGGAGTTGATGGTATTTACCGATCTGATGCACTTATTAAGCATGTGTTGCTGCATAGAAGGGAATACTAAGTCAATTCAATAGAACCTGTCACTTCTGAAGGCAATGAAGTTTATGTGCATGCCAAAATTAATTTAGTAATTTTTCAATCCAAATATCTCCAAAGTTAGCCTCTTATAATAAAAAGTTACTTCAAACTAAAGTCAGCTAAATTATAATGATCGGCCTAATATATTCATTTTAAAATATAGCAGAAAATAAAATAACCATCGGACTATACAACTTCAACTGGTTGGTGAAGAAGTGAAGGAAAATACATTTTCGATAGAGCTTTCACAGTTGGATATAACCCATATGGTTGGCATTAGCTCATGACGTCAGAACGTACCTAGGTATGACGTCACTGATATGTACGGTGCAGTACCTATCTGTTGGTGACGGAAATCCTGTGGAAGACATTTGCCATAGAGCCTGCTGCACACTGAGCTACTACACACGATGTTAGAGTGCGGGTCGGTGGTGGAAATCATTTATTAAATATACCAGAGAAGTCAACAACCAAACTCTTCCTTCTGAGAACTAGTTATCTCTAGACTGCTGAATAATGAGCAGAACTTCCATAAGGACTTCATCAGTGTGGGCCGCCGAGCCGTGATTGATGCCCAAACTATAACACATATGAATGCGCCTGTCACTTAATAAGAACAGTGGCCAGTGTCAGGATGGGGGGGGGGGGGGGGGGGGGGGTGGGGGGGGCTGCCTGTGAGCTCAGTGCAGGCCCACTGAAGGAACGCAGCATCGCGACAATGGCGCCACCTAGCGTCACCTGAAGCGGGGTGTATGTGGTCCTGCTCTGAATCTGGTCTGCTTTGGACAGCGCCATAACTTGCACTCCAGACTGGCTCAGTGTAGTGGTAGTAAGGGTGAAGGAGTGGAGCCGGGGATGGTGGTTGGGTTGAGGGATGGGGTGGGGTAGGGGTAGGGCGTGGGCGAGCGGACATATAGACGTAGATATATATATATATATACACATATATATATATATATATATATTGTGTGGGTATGCGGGTAATGCAGTACCTATCTGCTAAAATACCTCAGGGAGCTTGATGCCCCTACCTTGCAACCAAAGGCTAAGGGAGCAAACCCTAACAGAAAACCATGCTTCCGTGGTAGCATTAAGGGCGGTGATGAATGGAACTCCCAACATCTCCCACCCAGCCACTGCAGGGACAAATAGTTTGCGCCTGTCTTGACGTGTTCTTGCCAGTGTGAGACCTCTATTTGCTCCCCGAGAGAGTGCTGCTAGTAACTTGCAAAAGCCAGGAGCACTTCAACACTTTGCAAGCAGCTTTATGAAATGAACAACCGCACAAAATAGCAGCGGTTAAGAAATAAAAGCAGTCTTTGTCGCATTGCGATCAACAGCATGATGATGATGATGATAATGATGTTGTGTGGGTGTTGCAAACTAACCAAACATCAGGCTAGAGCTGGCTCTCGAACCCACAATTTTGCCATTTTGGGGCAAATGAAATGCTGGCAGTTCTGGGGTAGGTTAATGCATCAGGGAACCATAGTGGCACACACAGATAATACAAATTTAGTATTATACATATAAGAAAATTTAACTCCGGAAAAGTTTTCATCTCCAATTTGAATAATGACCTACATTTAGAAATCTACGAAATAAATTCTAATATGCATAACTTCTATGTTAAAAAAAACATCGTTGTGACTAGATCAACAATTTGTTGGGGGGATATTTTTATTCTTCTAAAAAAAGAAGTAAATAGTAGAACCCCCCACCCCCAGAGCGTTTTCCTGGAATAATAATGATCCTTCGCAAAAAACGACAATCAGTCTAAAACTTAAAAGTCGGAATGATTCCGCGAAAATCGGAATGATTGGTGGGTCTGCTATACCTGTCTAACTGACTCATTGCCTGTGAGCTCAGTGCAGACCCACTACTACTATACTCATCATCCCCCATTGACAAACAAAATTGATGCTATCTGCTAACTAACCAGGCGTTCGGCATTATTAGAATAGAAAAATGACTGACTATCAGGATAATATGACTGAGTGGCACATCAATTGGTTCATGGTGCTCTACCGATTCGGCCACCACGCCTCCCGTTGAAGGCGGCAGGATGTGCCCGATGCATTGTGGGAAGTTGTGTCTGGTGACAGTGGCGTGGTGAGTCTGTGCTGCACAGTTTATGACGTGTCTGCGTGTAAACGCGCCGTGTTGGGCGAGGTGCGGCCGCGCATGCGCGGCCGACTGTCTAGACGGGCAGCAGCCGGAGGAAAACGCGGCGCCGCGCCATCTATCGTCCATTAGACCGCCAATCCATCATTTACCTACATCACGCCACGATTGTGCTTCGCGCCCTTTTTTTCTCTATCACACAAGCGTCGTGGGCGCACATCCGGGAACGCATCATGGCGGTCGTAACCTTGGCGACGACGCCTCGTCGGAAAAGTGGCGCCCCGCAGCGGCAATCTCGTGATGCGTCTAAATGCGCGCGCGCATAGGAGACCGGAAGCGACAATTGCTCAGCTTCATGGCTACCGAAACGCTGGCGCAGACTTCTTGGGATTGATAAATATACCTTTTTCTCAGAGGAGCATGCTGGTGGTGGAAATCCTCTATCTATAAGATAGAGCATGCTTGTAAGATTTCATGGATTTATGCGACAGACGCAGTGAAAATGTATGCATTATTTCGTTGGATAGTGTGCACACAATGCATAGTTCTACAGTGACCCGATAGGTGGTGGCATATGCAGTTAGTTAATGTCTAAAGAGGTGTGCAGTGTACAAGAAGGAATGAGGTTTGAAAGCTGCATTGGCAATTTGACCTCTCTCTTAAAACCTTCGCACACTAAGAAGAATTTTACTGAGTGAAACTATAGATCGGACTGATCCAGTGCTGGGCCGTCAGTTGTAATGTCGGTAATAGTCAGGGGCATAGCTAGGCGTACACGCGTTTTGTCAACAAAAGATTTAATTAAAAAATAATAAACAGAGAGAGAGAGAGAGAGAGAGAGAGAGAGAGAGAGAGAGAGAGAGAGAGAGAGAGAGAGAGAGAGAGAGGAGGCATGTAGTAGTCCGGAGTGTTGAAAACTCAAGTCTAAAATGTGTAAAATCCGCCAGCTTAAGCGGCCCCCTAAACCCCCTGCCGAAATTAGGAGTACACATCGTTAAAGGTCTAGCTACGCCCCTGATAGTAGTATGAGTACTTGTTGACAATCCCAGATGGACAAAGCCGAGAGCTGAGCACAAGGAGGACACACCAGCAGCCATGATTCCAGATGGAAAGGTATGTTCTATCATGCTGCACAGTGAGCTGCTATGCATTACATTAGTTAGTGTTTGCCAGTACCATCAGAGGGCTGGTTGTTTGTGGAAATTCCCTATAAGATATTTTCCACAATGCATGATGCATAGGACTCTTTAATTGCCACCTTAATGTAATGTCTACAGCTTGGGGGCGATAAATCAAATGAATTTCGCTTCGTTGCCCAGTGAGTTCTCTAGCGAACGACTCCAAGTTGTCTAATAACCAGCATACATTCAAATCAATTCTGTTTTTATTATTGTGAACTGGCTGTGTGAAACGAGCAACATGGGGCGCACCCTTCCTGTCTCCCTATCCCTCCCGAGTCCGACTACATTGATTGTGAACTTGCCTTCTTTACTTTTATTCTTTCTCTATGTGCTTGGAGAGTGGTGGTTGTCCGTCTTCTAAGCCGTGTCACCCTGCCTCTGTGAGCGAACGCTAATGCCGACGCCAAGCCGCCGGCATCCCGGCTAAGCCAAAAGCCGGCGAAGGATCTGAGGACATTTCAGGCCGACATCAACTAAGACCCAACCAGGTTGCCTCATGTGACGAGTCTCGTCGTCTTAATAGGAGTCTCCCTCTGGCGCAGTGCATGCCGCGGTAATTATTAAGTGTATTCGGAGCTTGCTCCGAGTAGAATTGCCAGTGCTGTGCTTTGTCTGTTGGTTGGTTTTCCGTCCTGGCTACATCTAAGGTAATATCAGGACGGGTACCGACTTGTGAGAGTGTGGACTCATGGCGATATGTAGTGCTGTCCCACTGGGAAATCAGGCCACTGGCACCATGACCCAATATCCCACTCAGTCACATTATCCTGACAATGAGCCAACCAGTCCTTGCCCTATCCTAATAATGCCATGTGCCAAGCTAGGAAGCGACAAGTATCAATTTTTAAGTCATTGGTTTGATTTGATCGGGAACCAAACTGCCGATCTCCTGCACGCGAGACCCGCGCTCTACCGATTCGGCCACCGCGCCCGGCAAGGATATTTGGAGCTTGCTCCGTATAGAATTGCCAGTGCTCCGCTTTGTCTGTAATTGACATGTCTGTAGCTAGCTGTGTTTCATTTAACACCACCCGGCTGCAGAATGCAGCTTGTGTCTTACTTGGTTATGTTTGTGATTGCAGACCATTGCAGACCATTTCCCAAGGGCCGAGACACACTAATAATGACGTACAAAGGTTATACTTCTCGCTACCTAGTCCTGGTGCTTAGCATTAATGGATTAGGACACAGACTGGTTTGCTCAGTATTAGGATAATGCGACTGAGTCGGATATCAGGTCATTGTACCAACGGCCTGGTTTCCCATGAGTTTGCATTGTTGCAGGCGGGTACCCGTTATAATATGACCAGAGATGTTGCTAGAATGAAAATACACCCAAAAATATCCAAACAGTTTTTCCCCACTGCCATCAGAGGATAGGTTTGTGGTAGAAATCATCTGGAATCCGTTTTGGATATAGCAGGATGCACAGTGATACGTAAAGCCCCAGTCACACCTTACCGGACTGGGGAAACGGACATGAACCGGACACTGTCCGCTGATGTACGGCAATGTCCTGTACATGTCCGGTACCCATCCGGTGGTGTCCGGTGGTGACCGGTGGTGTCCGGTGGTGACCGGTGGTGTCCGGTACAAAACATTCTACCGGACACCGCCAGACTGAGGTGTCTGGTTGGTGTCCGGTTCATATCCAGTAGCCATCCGTATGTGTCCGGTACCCATCCGTTGGTATCCGGTTTGCTTCAGGAATTGTAGGGTGCCGAGGACGTCAATAAAAAATATATATATATATACTGTAGTAGTCAGAACTGACCTCTCAGGCAAGTAACCACATAGACAGGTAGGCGTGGGTAGTGTGTTGATATCAGGGACCCTAGGTGGTGTAATGGTTAGCACACTGGCCCAGAATGCAAAGAGATGTGGGTTTGAGTCCCGCTCTTGGCGCAATATTTCCCATTTTCATCACGCCCACGATAATCCCAAGAAAATCCAAAAAGTACAGTCCGGTATGTGTCCGGTTGATGGTTGGTCCGTCCGGTTCTCGTCCGGTCTCATCTGGTACGTGTACGGTACATGTACAGTACTTGTCCGGTTGCCTGGCGGCAATTGACCCAATTACGCTACATTTCGATAGATTTTGTCACCTGACACCACTGGACTAGAAAATTCTTTGTCCGGTGGTGTCCGGTACTCAGTCCGGTGAGGTGTGACTGGGCCTTTGGACAGCATTATGGCTTCTATTGCAGTCAAAAAGGGTGGTTGGTATGTATAATGTGCTCTAAATACTATATATTGAGAGTGCAAAGTCCCCCTCCCACCACCACCACGCATACGCACACTTCAGCAGTCACTTCAGTGAATACTGACTCAGAACTTGACAAATTCTTGAGGAAACTCATCACCATTTTCCCTTCTCTTCTCTTCCCAATTCGATTATTTCAAGGGAAGGTGTCCATTTTTGATCAACTGCTTGCTGTCCTCGGAATACAAACTAGTAGGAATGAGCCACGCGACTGCGCCTTCAAGATGCAGGTGATGAGGCCACACCTTCTCCGTTTGAGTTCAAGCAAGGTTAGAATGCTTTTAGAACCTTATTAGTTTTAGCCCATTGAGGGCGTCCCTCCATTAATACCTCGCACAAGGGTTATTGTTGTTTCATGGGGCTTCACATTCTATTATAGCAACATCTAAGGTCATATCAGGACGGCTACTGACTTGTGACAGTGCGCACACTCATGGCGACTTCATAGTGCTGCACTAGCAAAGTACCCACTGATCCACTGGCAAAGTACCCACTAACATATCCTTAACACTTCATAGCTCCAACCGCCATAAAATCCTCAGAGATCAGTGATTGCAATTTAATAAATTACCACGTAAATTTGATCAAATCTGGAGGGCATTTAATAAATATACATACAATGGTTTTTTTGTAACTCCCTTAGTAGGGTGAGTTTAGACCAAAGAAACGCTCATAGTTAAGTGAGGGGCAAATGTACAGCAAAGTCACTGTATGAGGGAAGTGGCATATGGTGCCTGGCCACGTGACCAATGACATTACTGCCACTACCACATGACTTCTGGTTCCGGTGGACATCTTATCTAGAGACCAATTGATCACGTGCTGGAGGATTTTAACTTTGTGATAGGAGAGGGCGCCAGGCTGGGCCAAAAAGCGCCATCCTCCCTGTCCCTCTCCGTTTGGTCAGGGTCAAATAAGAGGAATGTATTATTATGGATATCATATTAATTCAATTGATATTTTCTGTAAAGACATTTATCAGATTTGTTCAATGTTATGCATGGAGTTGAACAGGCATGGCCTATGATTAATTCATATTGCTTTGATTTTATATTCTCGCAAGCATCTGAAAAAATGTTGTTTTATTTAATGCCGCCTCTAGAGCACATTAATTTTTATCATCGGCTATTGGATGTCAAACATATGGTCATTCTGACATATTTCTTGAGAGGAAACCCACTGCCGCCACATAGGTTACTCTTTCCGATAAGCAGCAAGGAGCCTTTTATATGCACTTTCCCACAGACAGGACCAGTTGTGGACCACTGGTTGGAATGGAAAATAGCCCAAACTGCAAATGTGTCACAAGCATCTGAGGTCATATCAGGACCGACTTCTGAAAGTGTATCAGAACGGCGAATTATAGTGCTGCCCCACTGGGAGTCCGGGTCACCAACACCATGACCCATTATCCCATTCGATCACATTACCGAACAAACCAGTTATTTCCCTATCCTAGTAACGGCAAGCACCAGGCTCGGCTAAAGCAACAAGTCAATTTGCTAGTAAAACATCCTACAAAGACATTCTTTTGTTAAAAATGTAAAAATAAAATGCATATCATATAGACTATTCCTATTTGCATGTGTGTTTGTGTGTTTTAACATTCGTTCATTAACATAGTGCAGAACGCGGGGGCGGCGGCATGTACACACAGGTGAATGGTTAGTTGGGAAAAGGTAGGTTACTATGGTTACTACACTGGTCAGGGTGCTGGTGTCTACGATTATAAATATAAACCTACGTAGCAACTAGTAACTCTGGTTGTATCTACGTTTAGATGTAGATTTATCTAGACTGGTGGTTTTGCTGTGGTCTAAAATAAATAGGTGACCACTCCCTAGATAAAAGATTCACCCAATAATTTCAGTAGGGGTGAATGACAACGTAGTCTACATACAGGCAAAAATTGCTTTAGTAATAATATGGAACAGGAAGTTGAATTCATGGTTCCAGTATCTAAAGGCTACTTATATCGGCAGAGAGTTGGTGCAGTGGGAGAGAATGCAAAAAGACAAGATGGCGATCGTAGAATGCTGTACATGTCTTATTATAATGCGGCTAATGTACATGTCTTATTATATTTTTCAAATCAG
The DNA here is from genome assembly GCA_030323885.1 of Branchipolynoe longqiensis. Lineage (NCBI taxonomy): Eukaryota > Metazoa > Annelida > Polychaeta > Phyllodocida > Polynoidae > Branchipolynoe > Branchipolynoe longqiensis. The sequence goes on from CM059191.1 coordinate 27,540,425, forward strand.
AAGTAGCGGGTAAACAATAAGATATATGTGAAGAATATATTTTGCTTCTTAAATTAATAATGTATCTGCTCATTTCATGTTCCCATCCTTTTGCCACCTTTCTAATGGGTTGCTCTTCATCCTTACTGGCAGTACGGGGTGAATCTTTTATCTAACCACTCCCTTGTGCTAACACTCTGCAGTAAACAGGGGAATGAGGTAGGAGGGTGGTGCAGTGCTCAGGCATATCTGGCCTCACTACCCCTTAAAGCTAAGATCATATTGAATGGGTTTAGCTAGGAAATAATTGAATCCTTTAGGAAGTTTTAAAAAGACTAATGGTGGTATCATGTAATGCACCACTGTTAGCGTAGCTATCTGTGCAACACAGTTAAACAACTAGTCTTATAGTAATTACAAATTAATAAAAGCTTTAAAAGGGTTAACATATATTTTTTTAATATATCTATATTAAGAAAGTTATGCAATTTTGAATTTAAGAAAAGATTGGCAGCCAAGTGAGTGACTTTGTTAACATTACCTACTGAAATGCATCTGATCATCACTCAATCTTCATGAAAATTGACCAATAAATAGAAAAAAAGGTAAGCAAAAATGATTATGATAGTTTCAAAATTTAATATCTTCAAATTTTACTCCTTTAATTTATGTAGTAGTTCATACACATCGGCACACAGTAGTGTCTTATGGCCATTTCCAATACTGACGCATACTCAGCCTCGTTCTGATGCCTAATTAGGTCTAGATACAAGATTCACCCCGTACTGCTGCAGTAGGGGTGCAAACCAACCCTATGTAAAAGCTGTCAAAAAAACGGGTCAATGAATTGAGAGCTTAATTTCACAATCTAAGAAGCAACATTTATTCTTTACATACATCTTATTGATAGCCCGCTACCTTTGAGTTGAAAAATATAATATAATATCTAGCTTAATCAGATTTAAAAGTGAAATCGACGGCGTTCTCTGGCCGCCATCTTGTCTTTTTGCATTCTCTCTCATTCACCAACTCTGTTCTGATATAAGTAACCATTTGACACTGGTGCCAGGCATTCTACTTGTTGTTCCATACTAACGCTATTTTCGCCCGTATTTATATAAGGCTGGTGGTCTTCACCCGTGTACAACAAGTACCGGGTGAATCTTTTATCTAAATTAGGTCGTGCGTGAATAGGGTGAATTGACCAGGCAATGAATGCTTGGAGAGCATTTGTCGGAGTACGGGTGGTGTCTCAGTGACCTATAACTGGCCCCTTTAAAGAATGGGAAAAATCACCATGCAAGGGTCACCCAATCTTCGTGAAAATTGGCCAATAGATAGAAAACAGGTATGCAAAGATGAATATGTTACTCTCAAAAATGAATACCCTCAAATTTGAGTAATTTCGAGAGGTTTTGGTCGACAAAAAAGTATTCACATTATTGTACATACAGCGGCGCCTTGCAGACGCGTAAGTGCCCTCGGTCTGGTTCCAACATGGCCGCGGCGTGAATAGGGTGAATTGAGGAGAAACTAAAATAGCTCCGACTCACCAATTTCCATCGTCGAAGATTAGGCAGTGCGTAGATAAAAGATTCACCCCGTACTGCAGTAGCCTGAATACGGGGTGAATCTGTTATCTAGGCAGCGCGGTGAATCGCTGTCCCTTGCTTGGTGACTTGCTTTGATCATGGACTGACAAAGGGGTGTGTTGGTATAGTACGACACATAACCCTGTGTGTAGCATCTGAGCAGGGTTGTGACAGTGTTTGAATAGCCATTTCTAGTTGGCAATGGCACAACAATAACATCAAAAACTTTGCTGCTGTCGTGTTGAACTCTAATTTCTTTTCCAACTGCCAAGGGAAAAGCAAGAGCACTGCGTTAAAGATCTGTGGTAGGCCTATAGGCCACTGTTTGCTTGTGGGGCCGGACTCGGTTTGGAATCAGGAATTGAAAATATGAACATTATTTAAGAGACTCGAATTCCATATCCAGACGAGCTGTCCATGTTCGTCTGCTTGTTCGTGTTTCACAAATGCGCATGCGCAGAAATGATCCCCGGTTTGGAGGCACAACGAAGCATTCCCGTATTTGTAAATGTTTTTCTTTTTTTTTTAGATTGAGCAATTTGACTTACATATGAATATCCTCATGCAATAGAATAGAGACAGCATGTAAAGAGTGTATTTGATACACGTATGTCAGTATCGTATAGAATTACACTCCGGCGACAAATGCTCGCCTGCGCAGCTTCGCATAAATTCTCTATTCAAGTAGGCATATATGTGTCTGGAGAGTGACAGAGAGCCAAGTGCGTATAAATCCACATTCTCTGGTTGTAGCAATGTAGGTAGATGTTTAGGTGGGAGTGTAAAGGGAGATGGCGGAGGGGGGTGGGGAGTAGTCTCGTGGATTTATTTAAATAATTAAATAAAAGCCATTAAGGTCCTTTCTAGACGGGATTTTAATTAAGAACAGCTAGCATGCTAGGCTACGCATAGATAAAAGATTCACCCTGTACTTGTAGTACACGGGTGAATGACAATGTAGTATAAATACGGGCGAAAATAGCTTTAGTATGGAACAGGAAGTAGAATGCCTGGCTCCAGGATCAAATGGGTACTTATATCGGCACAGAGTTGGTGAAATGGGAGAGAATGCAAAAAGACAAGATGGCGGCCATAGAACGCCGTCGATTTCACCTTTAAATTCTATTAAACTATATGTTTTATTATATTTTTCAACTCAAAGGTAGTGGGGAAATATTAAGACATATATAAAGAATAAGGATTGCTATTTAGATTGTGGATTTAAGCTCTCATTTCATTTCCCCGCTTTTTCGACAGCTTTTATATAGGGCTGGTATTCACCTGTGTACTGTGAGTACAGTGTGACCCCTTTATCTAGGCTACATACAGCATTCCCCACAAAATATTGTCAGTCACTTGGGCTAAGTAGGGGCCTACGTAGATCTATGCCCTTCACAATAGTTTTTTTTCACAATTTCCTATAATGCACCACGTGTTGGTGTGGTTCCGCATTTAGAAACACATTTAACATATTGATTAAATCTAATACAATAATTGTATGTGGGCATGCACTGAACATACTTAATTCCAGAACACATTTTTTTGGCACGTATATAAATTGGTGGCAAATATGTCATGAATTATGTCTCAATGTTGATATGACAGCACAGCGGATTAAGGTTAGGCCCTAGAATAAGCCTAGAATAACGACTGGCATTCGTTTTAGTTTTTTTTAAATGTTGTAATAGGTTTCGTAAATTCCATTCGAAATACCATTTTACTTCCAAAAGTGAGTAGAGTCTACTAATAGTAATATTTCAGGATTCGCGATGCGGTATCGATTCGTACGCTAACCTTCCAAAGACATATTTGGTAATATATGGTAGCTAAACAAGCTACAGATTAGGGCCTCACAGCATTTCAGAATCTTTTGGGGCTTTTCAAATTGCATATGGTTTTTTATAATAAATATAGCCAGTAAATGCACTAAAATAATAAAGTTGCATAGTCCAATGGTTTTGAATTTCTGTCTTTTTTTCTGAGATAAATATATTAGACCGATCACTAGTATGCACTTTACATGAGTTCAAAGTTACTTTTATTTTAAATGGTAAACCTTTTAGATATTTTGAGTGCAAACATGGAAAATTAGTTTTGGCAAGCTTGCCAAAACTCTGACACCATAGACTTCTGCAGTAACAGGTTCTGTTAAATTGACTCAGTATTGCCTTCTACGCAGCAACAAATGCTTAATACGTGCATCAGTATCTAAGTTAGATATGTGAAATCAAATCTAGATAATTGATTTGGTTTTGAAAATTTGATATTTCATCGGACTATGCAGCTTTAATGTAATAATAAGTTCTTCAATATCTAAGTTAGATATGTGAAATCAAATCTAGATAATTTATTTGGTTTTGAAAATTTGATATTTCATCGGACTATGCAGCTTTAATATAATAAACATTTAAATAATATAAATTAAAATAAAACATATTAATAATTAAATTGAGAAAATAATAATAACACAGATGTACAATATATTTTCCACTTTAAATATTTTGTGTGGTGTCCCATGGTCCTGTTTTGGAATGGACCTAATAGTATGCAGACCTTCTGGCGTAATTTCTTTAAGAAAATGATAAATAAGGTAGGATATTGAGAATAACATGGTTATCATGTTGCAAATTTATGGTCAAAATGTTATGAAAAGCGGATATTCCTCTCACCATATTTACTTCACTGCAAACATAATGTAAAGAGCCGAAAACAATAACGTAGTTCTGTATAATGAAGTAAAATAATAATGTTACATCTCCCACCACCAATCAGCCCTGTGACGACCGTGGAAAAACTAGTGTTCTGGATCACATCTCATTGAGCAATATGTTATGTGGAAAAGGCATATTCAATTGCGTTTAGGCAGATTCAAATACTTAAGGGGATTATTGATGTATCTTGAAAGGACTTGTGTAATTGGATTACCTAAAGAGTCACGTTAGTATTTCTTGTCAGCAGACTATTGTTGATCCAGCTCTGAAATGTTACGACCAGATAATTATTTCACTCCAGGCTCTCAGACTGTAATTTTATCAATCGTTGTTAGGCGGGATGGGAATCCATTACAAATCTTCTTTACTTTTAAATTACATTTTGTTGAAGTAGTCATTTTGGTTTGTTGGTTCTTTGTGTCTTAGGAAAATTCCATGATTTGAGCAAGATCAGCATTGGACATCCGATTGGTCTGCCTCATACATCCAAACCGGAAATGGGAGGAATACTGCTTGTATTGGGCGTCATCTGAAATGTCACGTGGTTCAAATAGCGCCGGACATACTGACAGTGCCCCTCTAGGGGTTCCATTACTCGTTACAAGGGGGCACCCCATTCCCGTGGCTCCCTACACTCCTCCACCTACACCAGCCCCCACCCACCCCCACACCCTTCAGTATGTCTTCCCCACGTTCTCACGACGACACGACACCATCCCTCCTCCTCCAGGCCCTGTTCAACACAGCTCGCGGATGGTTGAGACGGCACAAGTTGTTTCCCCGGCGTGGTACGGCCTGATAAGCCTGCTCCGGTGGCGCCGCCTGGTGCCACCCGCTATTGATTCCCTTACCTCAAGGCCCCCATCGAAATCGCGGGGTCAGAGGGTCAGCACATCTCGTGGCAATCATGAGAAAACACGGGACTGCGTTTATTATAGCTATCTGGATGAGACGCGGGACGGGCGGGAAGTATTGTCATTGCACTTGCGCACTGCAACCTACCGGCAAAATGAGAAAGCTGGCGTCCCCCAAATGATTATTTGCTGTATCGGAGCCATCTTCCAAGGGCACTGATGGGTTCTTTTCATTTTTAGTCGGTTGTTCTTTTTATTTCTTGCCAACTAGATGCCACATGTGGGTCAAATGGTCCTAGGCTTGGCGGGGAGGGCAGACGGTCAACCCTACCCCATCGCTCCTGACCCAGTCTCCCACCTCCATTGATAAAGCTAATGTGACCGGCGCATGCGCCTTTATTGTTTCCGGCGGAAACGATGTGTGCCGTTATGTGGCTTTTGAATGCTCAGCAGCCGAAGCGGCCATGCAAAGTTTTCATCATTTTCACGGTGGGACAAAGCGTACTATTTTTCCAGACCGCCCCCGCCCCCAATGTAGGACACATCAACATTTAAATATTTCGTTAAATACAACATTTTAGATATCAACATTTTATTGAATGACAAACGTTGTATTTGACTGACACCCCCCTCACCACCCACCCTTGCTGTATGATTTCTACAACCTTGACCATATTGAATACGTTGGACAGCCCCTAAGTCAGTAAAAGGATGGGAAAAGTGAATTGGTGCTTCTACGGCTGGCATGGTTACAGATATATACGAGGCGTACTGTTCAGGCACTGCCACTCTAGGTAAAGTATCCTTTTGTTTGCAACACTCTTTCCCAGTATAACGATGCCATGACCCACATCTGGTAAAGCTACGCACGTCTAGGTACCAAACCTGCCCTGTGCCTGGCAGAAATATGGGTTCGAGAATGGCAGAAATATGGGTTCGATTGTCATTCTAGGCAAAGAATCTCTTCATTTGCAGCACCCTCCATGACAATTGTTTAACTATGGAAGTTTATAGATTTCCCTAAAAAGAATTATGCCATCGATTTGTAAAAAGAGGCTGTCTCCGCTTACAAGCTCAGTGTTGATGTTATAGTGCTTGACATCCTTGTTACTATAAATAGAATTTAGAGTGAGGACCTAATGATAGAAAGTCAAAGAGCTGTGCCTCCTTGCTTTTGGTTGACCAGACAATGAGCTGGAGACACAAATGAAGTAGTAGCGGTAGAAGGTGAAAAGCCGGTTGGCTAACCCCTGCAATATCTTTTTAGATAAAACCAGGAGAGGACACCGGTGGCTGAGGGAAAACAGAAGAGGTGTGGACAAAGTGGACAAGTGCAGAACAGTGAATATATAGCCAGGTGACCTGGCCTTCAACACCGGGGGTGAGGGGAGTGGGCATACTCCACCTCCAACACACAAACCTGTCCGTGGCACTAAAAATATATTGACACAAACTCGTGACAATAGTTTGCTTTTTTCCTAAATCGTCATAGCTGGGCAAGTACCAAGAATAGCATCCAAATATTTGTAACTCAATTCGGAGGCAATAATTTTCGTCAATGCGCGTGAACATTCTTATGGTATAAATAGGTCAAGGAATGCTCTACTGTCACGCAGTAATCGGAAAACTCTCGTCCCACCCACGAGACCCCACGAGACCCCAACGAGACTCGCGCAGTGACCCTTTATGGACATTTACACTGCAAAGGGAGAAAAGGTGGTTATTGCTCCAAGGAAGCACTTCCCGCTGTGGGTAAATCTGATTGAGTTAACACTGGGCAGCAGCATGTCTCCTGCCCGCCGCCAGGGGGCGATTAGCGCGCCATCTGGCGGTGGCTGGGGAGAAGGGTGACGTCGAACAAGATGGAGGCACGCTAAATGCTTTAGCCCGGAGTGGATTGAGTGACATCCAGCCGAGCAGACCCTATGTGGACAGTGGATGCTGGCACACCCTGGCCCCACGTACTAACAATTAATAGCGATTCTTAAGCAAATATCCACGCTATTTACTTGCTAAAACAAATCCGATATTGCTCTCTTGTTTCTACACTGCATAGATGTTTTCGCATCATTCTAATTCTAATTCCAAATTTTCTTGCCATCCTTTTACCACTTTGCAACCGGTCACCGACGCATTGAGACCGCTTGCGACTGCTTGCGACTGCTTGCGACTGCAAGCCTAGTGTGACTAGGGTTTAAAGTTGGATCATCCGGTGGTTTTTGGTTTCTGCACACCCTCCTTTGTTTTTAAAGATAGATACATTACTTTATTATTATTAGTTGGTCGTCATAATCTACTTTAATTTATTTTGAAGTGTATGTACAGTAATTTGGGTATATACGTCAAAATGGAGGACATCATAGGTAATCATCAGTAGTAACGGGCTCTGTTAAATCGACTAGTATTTCTTCTATACAATAATATATGCTAAATGAGTGCACTAGTATCTCAGTTGGATATGTAGAATCAAATCTAGCTAAGTGTTTCAGTATTGAAAATTTGATCGGTTCTTTGTTGGAGTTTTAAGTCCTGGTAACATCTAAGGTCATATTGTGACTGCGCACTCATGGCAGCGACTTCTTAGTGCTGCCCCACTGGGATATCAGGCCACCAGCACCATGACCTGATATCCCACTCAATCACATTATCCTGACACTAAGCCAACCAGTCCATGCCCTATCCTAACCACCTGGTTAGGAAGCCACAAGTATCAATTTTTAAGTCATTGGTTTGACTAGACCAGGTTTCGAACCCGTTGAATCCCACTATATACCAACACGGGAGCCGGACGCTCAACTCATTCGGCCATGCCATCTGGTTTGAAAATTTGATGCTTTCGTCAGAGTATTCAGCTTTAAACGCACCCAGTGGGACCTGGTTGGCGCGGCGCTGAGGGCGGCGTGAATGGGGTTGTGCTGCTGGGGGTGGGGCCCGGTCAGGGGCAAGCAAGGAAAGGGCGTTCTCGTGGTCAGACATGGGGGTGGAGGCTCATACTAATGGTGAAAGTGTGAGTGGTTAACGGGTGTGATTGGCACTTCTATATTACTCATCTTTATTCTTCGTGGCAGCCCCCTGTCACCCACACCAACACCATAATTAGCCATCAAATCAGTGGCCATCAGATCATATTCAATGGCGCTTTACGATACCTTTTTCACGAAACATGCGCAGTGAGTTTGTTGGGTGGCTGGTTGTTGGAGTTTTACGTGCTGGCAACATCTAACGTCATATCAGGACGGCGCGCTGTGAGTTGAGGCACACTACTTAAAGTTTCATAGTCTGATGCTTTTAAATTTCTGCAATTTTTCTGAGATAAATAGAGTAGATTTATTGTTATTCTCTATCCTACTTTAGTTTGAAGTAACATTTATTTTTAAATGTCTGAATTTGGAGATATTTGAAGTGACAACATGGCAAATTAATTTTGGCAAGCTTGTGTGAGTGAAGTTAAAACTTCATAGCGACATCACATATATGTATATATATATATATATATATATATATATATATATATATATATATATATATATACATATATATATATACACACTATTAATGCATGCAGAGTCAGTCCATTTTCACAGCCAATACTGCTATCGTCTCTAGACGCACACCAAAGCCGCTCTCTACTCTGAGCACCTATGTAAAACCGCTTTAAGGAGTGTTTTGAATATTCTCTATGTGCCTAATGTACTCCGTGGCGCATATCAGAAGCAGTTGGCGTACTCAAACTGCATCTAATTTTAATCCCCGATGGCGCGCCATGTCTCCTTGGTTAGTTTATTGTTGGCGTTGCTGTTTTGTGAATTAGCAGGAATTCATGCTGATGCCCCTGTGCAGGTTAGTTATATCAAGCGCCCCCAGGGGGCATATGTGTGTGACATATTTTACTGGGTGACATATTTTACTGGGTTAGCATTGCAGCTATGAGCTTCTGAACGCTAGCTAATACAATGCTTTTTCTCTCTCTATTTGTGTTGCACCTCCTTTAATGCGTTTAATCTGTATGGCGCGATCATAAACGAGGCGAATTTAAATTTTCTTTCATAAAATTGAACCAGTATAGGCCACTGAGAATGGACCTGTATTCGGACAAATTCTCTCCAAGCACACCTTTTCAGTTTGAGTAACATAATGATTGGGAGGAGAGTGCCACAATGGCTAGTGTACAAGTGCAACCTCAAGGGGTTCCTGGGTGTCCCCCGGTTTGTGATTAACTATATTTGGTCATGTGGGGAGCCATATTAAGTCACATTATGAGGGAATCCCACCCGTGACGTCATTCACACATTACATTCGGAGTTTGTTTATTGTTTCAGTGGAATATACCGGGCGACCCGCCCTCTGATGGCAAAGGAAGAACTAATGTTCTGAGCAGAAACCCCCTGTGCATTGAAAAATGTCTTATAATAGATTTCCAACGTGAACATGCCGTCTGATGACGGCGGGAAAAGCTAATAAGTAATACTGAGCTAGCGGCTCGATGCGCATGCTCCGCTGAATAGGTCTGTTGCAAAACAAAAAAACTATTGCATGTGCCAGAATAAGTACAGGGGTGACTGTCTTATTTTGTCATATTGCCATGTACACAAAAGGTGAAAATAAATCAAAGAACGACAGTAATAAAAATGATGAAATAAAGTTGCAAAGTCCGATAAAAACTAATATTTTTTCAAAAACCGAAACATGTGCCCAGATTTGATCATATATATCCAACTTAGATAATACCGCACAGATTTATGATTTCAGGACTGATAAAGTGAATTTTAAGTGAACCTATGAGAGAGAAAAAATCCAATAAAAGTACCAGTCGTAATCATAACCTTCATATTGATTGTGTGTTTGTAATTTCAAACAAGAGCTGCTCTCACTAACATACACGCCTACCATGTAATGCAGTATTTGTGGAAATTCTTAGCCAATCGCGAAAAATGCTGTCGCAGTGCATTAGTTTTCTGCTAGTAGAACATGTAGCATGCACAATGAAAAGCGAGCTACCGACAATATCAGTCCTTGCCACTACCATAAGAGTGCAGTTTGGTGGTGGAAATCTTCTATATGATCTTTTTGACGGCGCATGCTGTATCAGTGTGAAGAATAACTGGTTGTTTGGCCGTCTCCAGTTACTCATCTTATACTCACTACTATCAGAAGGATCCTGGCAACTGTCTGCCAGTCCCCCCCCCCCCCCCACAAAATACCAAAACGCAACTCATAAGAAAGAAAGGCAGACAAGTCATGCTAGATTAGAGACCAGACGGGATCGCCAAATGAATTGGAGCGTCCGTCTCCCGTGCTGGTAGATCGTGGGGTCGTGGGTTCGAACCTTGGTCGAGTCAAACCAATGACTTGCAAATTGGTGCTTGTCGCTTCCTAGCCAGGCGGTCGGCATTATTAGGACAGGGCAATGGCTGGTGTGCTCAGTGTCAGGATAATGTGACTGAGTGGGATACCAGGTCATGGTGCCGGCGGCCTGGTTTCCCAGTGGGACAGCACTATAAAGTCGCCATGAGTGCGCACTGTCACAAGTCGGTACCCGTCCTGATATGACCTTAGATGTTGCTAGGACATAAAACAACAAACAAAACAAACAAATCATGCAAGATTGACAGTGATAGGGTTGAGCTTTATTGCTACAACTCTTGTTCACCTACTAGTGACCTGCCACCCTGACTCACTTACAACCGGGCCTGTCCTGATATGACCGTAGATGTTGCTAGGATGTAAAACAACAAAAAACAAACAAACACTTACAACCTGCTACACAGACCCACATAGCTTCTGCTTGTTCAGTCAAACTCAGTGCCTACAGCCCAGTGAACCTAAGTCCTATGTGTGTTACACACAGCTCAGAGGTGAACTGCTTCCTTTGGTATCTCTAGAGTGAGTGTGTGGTCTGCCCAGCAAGTGCAAGGAGTACAAGGGTGACTGGGCTCACACAGCCAGCCAATCAGACACCTCTGCAGCCTGGGAGGGTTGGCGCCCAACAGGGGGCACCTGTCACTCAACCCCCGGGCAGGTGGTGTTCTTAATGTGTGCAGAATGGCTGGGTGTGCTTACCCAGCAGTCCTGTGGTAACAAGTAGTTGCCATGCAGTTACATTAAACAATAATACATGTCCCTCTCCCTGGTGCATGGAGGGAGCATTCCTGTAATTAGTAACTGTATCTTAATATCCGGACATCATACCGCAATCCCGGTCACTGTGCGTCATAATATTTACACATAGTTATTTCCATGTCACATAGTGAGTGGGCACACATTGCATCACTATTAGATAACAATGGTCCCCAAATCCGTCGCCCAAGATATTGATATGATTACAAGCTTGGCTATCACGACCGAAAGACCGTATATTTTTACAAGTGTATGGTGAGCTGCTGCCTGCAATATTAGTTTTAGCCATTACCACCAGAGGGTTCGTTTGTGGTGAAAATCAAATAGACAACATGCATTGTTAGCGACAGGCATCTCACTAAAATCCTGTGTAGACATGGATTTTCTAGGTGAGTTGGTATGGGGTGTCGAGTCTTCAAATCGAATATAATGGTCGGCGCGCTTTGTGCCAATAATGCAATGTTGCTCCGTTAGGTGGCGCCACTGGGTGGAGAAGGGAGATGTCGATATTGGAGTAGTCTCCAACTCTCATCCTCTTGCTTGTGTTTTGCACACTCCGACCCGATAGTACTTATATCTATTTATAAATAAATATATAACTATAATCATATATATGTATTATATGTTGGGCGTAAAGTAGAATAGGTTACATTTACCAACCTAATAATTAATATATTTAACTCAAAATTCCAAATCAATGCATTGTGCAACTTTATATATATATATCGTATATAGCTCCTTCACCTCATGATATAGACTACGCTCAATAATGATCTGCTTCCTATACACCCTTTCCTTAATGTCATTGTCTCGTCGTGAACACAACAGCTCGAGAAGGAGCTGTTAGTTTTCGCAAAAGAAATAGCCTGTGGACTGGGCGGCGGTAGGAGGGGGGGGGGGGAGGTCAGGTAGGTTACAGCACATTCTCGGTTCACTTCACTATGACGGCAGATTGTCATGGAAGGTGAGGGGAATGTGGTCAGTACATGTTCTACACAGGACTGCTTCTATATACACATAGTATTATTACACACGGGGGATGGCCATGATGCGCTGTAGATAAAAGATTCACCCTGTACTTGTAGTACATGGGTGAATGACAACGTTGTGTAAATACAGGCGAAAATAGCTTTAGTATGGAACAGGAAGTAGAATGCCTGCCTCCAGTATCAAATGGGTACTTATATCAACACAGAGTTGCTGAAATGGGAGAGAATGCAAAAAGACAAGATGGTGGCCATAGAACGCTGTCGATTTCACCTTTAAATTCTATTAAACTATATGTTTTATTATATTTTTCAACTCAAAGGTAGCAGGGAAATATGAATATATATATAAAGAATAAGTGTTGCTTATTAGATTGTGAAATTAGGCTCTCATTTCATTTCCCCGTATTTTCGACCGCTTTTATATAGGGCTGGTATTCACCTGTGTACTGCGAGTACAGGGTGAATCCTTTATCTAAATGCGCTGGTGCCCAACACCCATCACGCACTTCCATAGACATCTGGCACATTTTCTGTTTGCTTGTTGCGGCTTTTATGTCCTAGCAACATCCAAGGGCATGTTAGGATGGGTAAATGACTTGTGACAGCCTACACTCACAGCAACTTCATAATGTTGCCCCATTGTTCGTGAAAAAGCACTGTAAACTCATTAGTTACAGAATCTACCATAAGTGGCGCCACCGTATGTCGAATTATGCAGTTAAGAATGGACCCGTATGTATGCGTGTGTGTATGTATATGTCATGGGGGGTGATGAAAATGGGAAATATTGCGCCAAGAGCGGGACTCGAACCCACATCTCTTTGCATTCTGGGCCAGTGTGCTAACCATTAAACCACCTACGCTCCCCACATTCATCATGAAAATACATATTCGATCGTTCCGCTATATATATTAAGATAATGCATTATGTGCATCTAAATCACTTAAGATGAATTCCACCATTTAAGATGAATCCCCATACATTCCGCAGCATGCATATTATATAATAATTAATAGTATAGTACTATGAATACATTACTCACATAGTATATCATTTGTAAGGATCAATTCATCCATTGGTTAATATATCACAACCAATACCTACTATTATTCCAAATTACATTGGAAAACCTCACTGCTTGCACTCATTGTGCACGCCAGAAATGAACATTAATGGGGTTCAGGCCTCGGCTCGTATAATGGCTCAGTCTAATCAAAGCAAAGGTAATTGACCAAGGCTCAGCGTTATCTTAATTGAATTAAGATGGAGCGGGTCTTCTAACAATTCATTTATCACCACAACACGTCAACAGATATCCAACTGCATTTAGGTTTAAACAGTATGTTACTGGTAGTGTTAGCTATGTTGTCGTGATCAGTATATACCCATTTGTATGCGTGCACATATGGGTCACTCTCCTGAAAACTGGTAAGCATGGGATGGGATTTTAAAACATCAATAAAAAAACTTCCTACTTATTTTTTTCCTTATACTTTTCATATTCATGTTCAGATTTGATGAAGGAAATAAGGGAAATAAAATAAAATGTGTGCAACTTTGGTCCTTTTAATTATGAAGTGTTTTTGTACAAAAAAACAACATTTTACAGTCAGCCATTTGTAGCATGACATGGGACATGGTTGAATCCTGATTAACATCTTGTATTGCATTGATATATCAAATAAAACAGTTCCCAAATCAAAAAGGAAGTATTTATTAATATGTATACATGCTTAAATTTAAAAAAAAATATATTTGATGTATTCAGAAATAACATTAACGCGTGAGTAACACTGCCATAAGACATAGCTTAATCATGGACTACACCCTTAATTTTTATCTCATCAATTTATATTTTAGATAGATGTAAAGGGGAGATTTCCAGCTTTCATTTGCAACCAAAAAATGTAAAAAATTCAAATATTAGATTTTAACTCTCCATGTGACACTTCTGGCCAGTTTTCAGGAGAGTGACCCATATACATTTATGTACCTAGGTCATCATCATCATCATCATCATCATGCTGGCGGTCGCGATGCGACAAAGACTGCTTTCATTACTTGACTGCCGCTCTCCATTTTTCATGAAAGCTGCCTGCAAAAAGTGTTGAAGTGCTGCTGGCTTTTGCAAGTTACCAGCCGGACTCTCTCGGGGAGCAAATAGAGGTCTCACACCGGCAAGAACAGGTCAAGACAGGCGCAAAACTATTTGTCCCTGCAGTGGCTGGTCGGGAGATGTTGGGAGTTCCATACATCACCCGCCCTTAATGCTGCCACAGTGATATGGTTTTCTGTTCAGGGTTTACTCCCTTAGCCTTCGGTTCTGTCAAGAACCTGTACCACAAGGCAGTGGTTTACAACTCTGCAGGGCAGGGGCGTCAAACTCCCTGAGGTGTTGCAATACCTGCAATACCTGCATACCCAGGTACTTAGATATATTATATATACACTCGCACTGTTGCAGGGTCCGTACAGGGCCTGGAACATCTTGAAAGTCTTGGACTTCATTTGTTCCAATTCAAGGCCTTGAAAAGCCTTGAATTTAACCTATTTTGGGTAATTAGTCTTGAAAAGCTTTGAATTCCAGTAAACTCTCCGCACTGAAGTAAATTATTCTGAAATCGCCATTTCCTCAAATGGAGGAATCGCCATTTCCTCAAATCCAAATGAGAATAGGATTGAATTCCTATTTAAAAACAGCCAGCAAAAGGCTTGAAATAGGCTTGACTTCCATATCTTCACATGTGTACGACCTTGTACTTGTAATTGTATACACACATTTTTATATTCATATATATATATACACTAAAACCTCTATACCGACCCCTCCACAGATCGACCACTCCCCCATATCGATCACTTTATTTGGGTCCAAAAAATACCATTGTAATGATATTCTGACTCTCTAAACCGACCACCTCCCAAAATGGACCAGTTAAAGTCGGTCCCATGGTCGGTCGATTTAGAGAGGTTTTACTGTGTGTATATATGTATATACAATAAACCTCTCTAAATCGACCGACCATGGGACCGACTTTAACTGGTCCATTTAGGGAGGTGGTCGGTTATAGATAGATATACACATACCCATATATATTTGCGTGTGTGCAATGTTTAATAGTACTTTTTTTAGTCGACTAGTATGCACATAATATCGTGTAGTTGATTAGATAAAGGATTCACCCGGTACTCGCAGTACACAGGTGAATACCAACCCTGTATAAAAACGGTCGAAAAAGCGGGTTAATGAAATGAGAGCCTAATTTCACAATCTAAGAAGCAACATTTATTCTTTGTAGATGTCTTCATATTTACCCGCTACCTTTTAGTTGAAAAATATAATAAAATAGCTAGTTTAATACAATTTAAAATTGAAATCGGCTGCGTTCTATGGCCGCCATCTTGGATTTTTGCATTCTCTCCCATTTCACCAAATCTGTGGTAATATATGAAGCCATTTGATCATGGAACCACAGTTTCTACTTCATGTTCCATACTAAAGCTATTTTTGCCCATATTTACAGTACGTTGTCGTTCACCCGTGTACTACAAGTACCGGGTGAATCTTTTATCTAGTAGTTGATGTGCCTTGAGTTGTATACCTACAATCTCTGTTGTCCAAGGTTGCTCTGGCGTATGCCGCTCGAGCAGACTGACTGCATCCAATTCCAAGTAAGTAAGAGCTGTGACTCGGGAGCTCCCGGGGCTGGTGGGACTCTCTCAGTACGACGGCCTACTGAAGCTTGAAATTGGACTTTATTTACTATGTACTTATCCACTCCTCACTTAGCAGGCCATAAGTCTGAATCAGTATTCTACTGCACCTCGTAGTCGCAAGTAGTCAATCACAAGGTATTGATGAGCCTCAACGTGATTGGATCAGAACCAGAGTTTCCAACGTGGTATTGGCCGTTATTAAAGTCGCCATGTAGAGCTCACGCAGAGACAAACAAACTCCGATTAGTTATAATTACTGACACTGGCTATTCCGTTATAGAAGGCTCTCCAAACACACTTTTGCTTGGTTTTTCAGTTCATGTAATTTGACGTGTTGGGGGGAAGAGTGCTATGGCCTGTAATGTATGAATGACATGACATAGTGGGTGGGATTCCCTCATCACATGACCTAGAGGGGTTCCCCACAGAAAGGAGATTCCAAGGAAACTACCAAGTTGGCAGCCACAGAAACCTCTCAGTTCAACGTTTATAGTCTATTAATCTAAATTATTTAATAAATTATTCACACCAAAAGTAGCTGGTTATGATCCCCAACAAATTAAAATTGAACAATATCTTTAGTACTTTAGCTTGCGGGTTCTGACAATTTTTCTCTAGAGTTGGCTAGTACTAGCACCCATATCAGTGCTGCTGGATTAACTACAGCACAGCCGGAGCAACCGACCTCAGTGGTCCCCCCCCCCCCCATATACTCGGTTGATTGCACAAACTGAGACAAAAAACACAAGCAAATGTGCCTTTGGAGAGTTTGTCAGAGTATGGTTCCAGTCTCAGTGGTCTATACCGGGTTGTTATAAAATGCAATGGTGTACATGTCTGTTGGGACCAGCCAGCGAGAAAAACTCGCTGTGCACAATATTACACACTCTTCAACGTGTGTTTCAATTCCTATGAAACATGTTGCATAATGGTTATTTTCTGAATTATATACCTGAATGGTATTTGTTATGTGTGAATAACTACCGCGACTACATAGCCGAATATGTAACTCCCCCCCCCCATCCCACCCCCACCACAGCATCGAATAAAGAAGCACTAGAGCTGCAGTTAATTAGCAAAACCCGACATAGATGGCGCCAGTATGCATACTACGCTACGGCGCATACACAATACGGTGCCAGTAAATTCACATATAACTAATTAGAATAGACAATGATCTCATCCGCTACGTATATTCACATAATTCATTGTACTATAGATAATATATTCCTCTATATTGTAAATGGCGTGGCTAGAGAATCGTAATCGTAAACACGCAGAGAGATAATAAAAGTAGACAGTAAAGAGAATCTGATTAAAATATATATATATATATATATATATATATATATTTTTTTTTTTTTTTTTTTTTTTTTAAATAAATAATTTTAAAGGCGCGTGAGGGGAAGGGGGGTGCCACCAGTAGTTTGTGTGTGTGTGTTTTTGTGGTGAATATGTTTATTCATCTGAACATACATTTAGCCGTCCCAACGCTCGTACTTTGGTTATAATTTGATTTAGTGTTAAGTAACAAGAGAGTGTAAATAACAATGACTTCCATAAACTTATACTTATATAATTCTAACACATCACACATTAATGTTTATATAGATATATAATTATGTTTATATACTGTTAAAAATGTGACTGGAATCGCGTCGTATATATATATATATACACACACACACAACGAGCGAGATTCAGAGGAAGAGATAAGAGAGAAAATAAAAGAAAGTGTTTGGAGACAACGAGAGTATGAGGGTGAAAGGGTGTTTGAAATATGATCTCCTAAATTAAAGCATAAACAACCGCACTGAGTCAATATCTACCAGACAATTACAAAGTAATGTGCACAGAGTAAATTGTGCTGAATCAGCACTTAAAAAATTATATATATATATATATATATATATATACACATGTATATGTATATGTATATATGTGAAGTGGGCGAGACTATGCTCGAGCTGTGACCATTGCAGGCTTGGGCCGATCAACCCGCATTTAGAAATGTGGGCTGCTCGCCAAGACAGACCCGCATTGGCCATCAAATGCGGGGCCGGGTTCACTGCTGTAACGCATTGCTAGGAGACGCAGGTTGCGACTTTCCTAGCAGCGTAAGGAGGTCGAGCGCTCGGGCTCAGACCCATGGGACGTGTTTCTACACGCTCTGATGTTTTAGATGAGATTTAGGCTTTAATTGTCGGAATTCCAAATTGTTTTAACTTAAAATGAATGAAATGGGGAGGGGCGTATTTATTTGTATCGATCGTTATTAAAGAACTAGGATTGTACCAGTAGGAACATGAATAAAGTTGTGAGCTCAAAAAGTGATTGGAATGTTCCTTGCACTGCTTGCTATTCTACAGTCCCTAAAGTATATTAACCGCTATGCTCAACTAGTTACTGAAATTCGATTATTCTCTATAAATATATAATTAAGGGCCTTCTGCCCGGCGGGCTGTAAGCAGCCGATCAACCCCCCACCGGGAACACAGTAACCACCTTTTGAATAAAAGCACAAATTACCATCATAACACCAAACTATCTGGGCTGGACATAGGAGACAGCGGCGACACTGACTTTAGGGAGTGTCTATTTTGGTCTAGATTATGGCAAGTCGCACATATAACAGACTAAATGGTGGGGAGGAGAGCCAGAGTGTTAAGGGAATAACTAATACGTGTCTATAAAATGCAGGGAGAGGGTCGATCCATAGCTCTATGACACTCTGGCTGTCCGCCCTTAGCCTGGGGTACCTCACGACGAAGGCGGTCAACGGGCGGAGGGACGAGAGGCAGTGGTGGCCCGCGGCAGGCCCAGGAAATTTCACACGGAAATTATTATGGAAAATCACACTTAGGCTCGCATTAAAGGCGAAACGGTTAAATGTATATATATATATATATATATATATATATATATATATATATATATATATGCAGAATTTCCCCTGCACACACAGTAAAGAAGTGCAGATTCCATCCGCTTTGAACGATGCACAGCGCCACACAGCGGGCAATATCGCATACCCATTCAGCGTGAGCTGACAGTATCATAACCCTATGACAGCTTCCTGTAACCAACACCTCAGGTGACGCCGCTTTAAACGCCTTGGCATGCGGAACGCATGAAATCATAGAGGAGGGTCACAATAGAATATGACTGATGGTCGTTTAATGTCAAGTCGCCCAGGAGCACAAACAATTCGCCCATTTTATTCGCTAAAATAATAACATTGCGTATTCAACTTTGGGTTTGAGGCCTTTACCGGATGCGATGGCTGAATCGGTAAGAACGCAGGTCGGGAGTTCGAATCCCAGTCGAGTCAAACCAGTGACTTACAAAATTGATACTTGTCGCTTCCTAGCCTGGCGCTCGGCAATACTAGGATAGGGCAAGGACTGGTTAGTTCGGTATCAGTATAATGACTGACTCATGTGAATGGGTTATGAGATAATGCTGCTAGTGGCCTTATCCCCCCCCCCTCTCCGACCCCCCCTGGGGGAGAACTATAATTGTTGTTTCTTATTATTATGTTTTACGTCATAGCAACATCTAAGGTCATATCAGTACGGGGGGTAGCATTATAACGCAGCCCTGAGTGTGCGCTGTCACAAGTCAGTACCTATCCTGATATGACCTTAGATATTGCCATGACATAAAACCCCAAACACAAACAAAACAGCCATGCACGAACCAACAAGCCGGGAGTGCACACATGATATGTGAATTGGCTGTAATTTATAATTGCCTGTGATTCAACGGAGTGCACAGTCCCCTCACTTTGGAAAACCCTGGTTCCCCTTGGCCCCGCTGGCTCCCCCTGGCGGTGACCTAAGCCACTAAGATGTATTTGTGAGACACAGCGTTCGGACAAAAAGCTTCTGTGGTTGGCTCCCCCAACGATTCAAGTCTAGTCATTACACCATGTCTTTTTTTCTCTTTAAAAAAAAAAAATAGAACAAATATTAAATTGCTATATTTAATTGCTATTTGTTTTTCAGAACTGTTTTAATCCCCAACAGGTCTACCGTGTGTTCTCTGTGCGAATCGTATTACTTAAACCACCTTGTTCACCTGTTTGGTGGTCCCGTGTGCGTGTGTGTGTGATTTTCTGGTTAAATGGCCCCAGGTGAAAAAGGTGAGGACGGTGTGGGCCGGTATGGGCTCTGTGTATGGTGGGATGGCGGGGGTGCGGATGGGCAGATTGAGTGTGGAGTGAGGTGTGAAAGGGTGGATAAGGGTCGGAGTGTGTGGGGGTATGAGGAGCAGGGAGGGGGGGAGGGGAGAGGGGAGAGGGGGGGAGGATAGGGGACATGGGAAGGGGAGAGCCGAGGGGGGAGGGGAGAAAGGGCGGGAAGGGAGAGGAGAGGAGAGGGGACAGGGGAGAGGGGAGAGGGGAGGGGGAAAGGGCGGGAGGAGGGGGGGGGAGACGGGGAGAGGAGTGGGAGGAGGGGGAGGGGGGGGGGGCAGGGGAGGGGTCCCCAGACCGGTCAAGTGTATGATGGATGGTAATTGGGTGTGGAATTATGAGACATGCACCCTACTACGCCTTGTCATTTGAAACATGAAATATGGAGGTGGACTGGTGGTGATGGTGTAAGGGATACGGGAGGGGCTCACACACCACGGCGGCCCGCAGTTCCCCAGTCTCCGCCAGGGGGCAGGCCGGCTGACCGTCCGACTGTGGAGCACGGCGGGGGCACAGCCGCCGGACCCGGCTTACTGGCGTTATGCCTACTCTTGGCTGCTGTTGAAATGTAGCGCGTTTTGGGAAATATGAGCAGCAATGCATTTACCAGCCTGCTGTGAAGAACGGTTTTTTTTTGGTTCAAGTTAGCATAGTCCGCTGGTTTTGAATTTGTAATTTTTCTGAGATAAGTATATTAATTTGATTGTTATAATCTACCTTTACTTTTGTTTGAAGTAACTTTTTATTTTAAATTATTGTATTGATGATGACAAGGAGGAGGAGAATTGTGGTGGTGATGATGATGATAACAATGGTGATGACAATGAAAATGGAAGTGATGGTAATGATGAGAATGATGAGAATACCAATAATAATGGTGATAATGATAATGACAATAGAAATAATAGTGTAGTGGTCTGCACTGACCTCTCAGGCAAGTATCCACATAGACAGGTAGGCATGGGTAGTGTGTTGATATCAGGGAGCCTAGGTGGTGTAATGGTTAGCACACTGGCCCAGAATGCAAAGAGATGTGGGTTCGAGTCCCGCTCTAGGCACAATATTTCCCATTTTCATCACCCCCATGACACTGGTGCCATGACCAGGATCCTGTACAAGCTTTGCGCTGTATGGTTGTTGAACCTACCCTGTGTATGTATGTGTTAGTGCATTGCCTGTATGTATGTAACTGTAAGCATTACAAGACTTACAATTCCAGGGGGACGAGTGTAGTGGTCTGCACTGACCTCTCAGGCAAGTATCCACATAGACAGGTAGGCATGGGTAGTGTGTTGATATCAGGGAGCCTAGGTGGTGTAATGGTTAGCACACTGGCCCGGAATGCAAAGAGACGTGGGTTCGAGTCCCGCTCTAGGCACAATATTTCCCATTTTCATCACCCCCATGACAATAGCAATAATAATGATAATGATAATCCATCATTTTATTTTGGCAAATGTAACTTTTAATCTTTGAACAATATCTGTATGCCAGTGCCAGGAGCACCGGTCTCCTCTCGATATACAAATAAGATAAAGAGGTCTGTTACATTAAAAAGGTAAATTGATTACTGTTGTAGTTGAATAATATACGCAATATCTAACGCAAATAGATGCTACAAAACTACAAACTATCTAGAAAGAATACCAGATACGATTGCAATAAATATACTGTTATTTAATGCCCACATTAAAGCTGCATAGACCAATGAAATCACAACATTCTCAAAACCAAAGCTTTGCTTAAGCCTAGGTCACACCTACCCGGATCAGGGGCCGGACAAGCCCCGGACCATGATCCGGCATGGTCTGTGGCAATCCTTGGTGATCGTGGCTGGTCCTTGGTGATCCTTGGTGATCCGTGGCTGGTACTGCCTCATCCGGGGTCTGCCCCGGATGTTTTAAAATGTTTAAAACATCCGGGCGGTCCGGGGAATATTGCAATCAGGGGTTAACCGGCATCATCCATGTGTGATCCGTGACTCATCTAGGTTGTCCTGGGGTTATCCGTGTCTCATCCGGGGCAGTCTGGGTCATTTTATACTCTGGGAGTAGTCCGGGGATCGTCCGGGGTTTCCGGGGCCGATCCGGGACTAATCCGTGGCTGTGGACCGTGGCTCATCCGGGTAGGTGTGAGAGCGAGGCAAAAACAAACAAAAATAGCGATTTTATCCAGGGCTGTCTGGGACAGTCCGGTCGACTGGTCCGGCGGTGGTCCGGCTAAAGATCCGGGGCTCGTCCGGCTATGTGTGACTGGGCCTTTAGATGTGGTACTGCATATCCAAATTAGATACTAATGAACTGATTTAAAGATAATATATTGCTGCATATGAGGAATATTCAGTTAATTTAATAAAAACATTTCACTGCGGCAAGTCATCCAAACCTATGACGTCCAACATGTTGGTATGTGCACCTAACCGGTTCAGCATTTTTTCACTTCAAATAGACATCTCCCAAATTATTCATTTATAATGAAAATGCCCCCAAGCTGAAGTACAGTAGCTCATAATGGTAAACCTTGTTTTCATTTTTTTTAATATGGCAGAAATTCGAAACCGTGGAGTGAAAACATGGGGACTTAATTTTGCTGCACACATCAGCTGAATCTCATCAGCGTCAGCAGTGACAACTTCTATTAAATTGACTTAGTATTCCTTCTGTGGAGGAGTACATATTTAATGAGTTGCATAGTCCGATGGTTTTGAGTTTCTGTCATTTTCTGAAATCAATATACAATACAACCACGTTAAACCAAGCTCGGTTAACCCAAACGATCGGTTAATCCTAACTTTTTTCGGCGGTCCGGCAAAATACTACCATTTATCACATAAAAAGGTTGGTTAAACCAAAGTCGGTTAATCCAAAGTATCGGTTAATCCAAACAAAATTGTCGGTCCCAGGCCATTTCCGGTATGGTTAAACCAAACTTTCATGTGGGTTTAAGGTCATCTAAGGCTTTTTATATGATAAATGGTAGTATTTTGACGGGTCGCCGAAAAAAGTTTGGATTAACCGATCGTTTGATTTAACCGAGCTTGGTTTAATGGGATTAAACTGTATATGCATAAAAAAAACAATAATCAATGTGTCCACACACATTGTATATTACATTCATAATGTACAAAAGTTGTTGCCAAAGCCAAGTCAAAGTCAAAGTCAAAGCTCGGTTAAACCAATGATCGGTTAATCCAAACTAATTTCTCGAGTCCCTTCAAGTTTGGTTTAACAGGGTTATACTGTATTAGGTTGATCGTTATTATCTACATTCATTTAGCTTGCACCAGTATCCAAGTTGGATACGTAGGTTCAAATCTAGCTTTAGTGTTGTTGTTTATTTTCTCTTGAAGATTTATACTGCCTATCATGGATAAGTCTGAATAGACTTGTTTTCACCATTAGACAGTTTGTGGATAGAAAGCCCGAGCCTACATTTTTACTGACCCAAGGGATTTTTAACCTCCCACACCACATAGACATGGTATGAGAGCAACTGGCCTTTGATGACGCTGTAAGTTATACACAGCAGTGGAAATCCAAATTGGCAGAGGTGGGGGCATGGGGAATCGAACCACCTACCTTCAGATTAGGAGTCTGACCTAGTAAAAAGTCAGACACTATATAACCACTCCGCCACAGAGAACACCACTTTTGCGTTTGAAAAGTTGGTGGTTTTTTTCGGACTGTGCAACTTTAACTAAGTTTAAGTTGGATATGTAGGATCAAATCGAGGTAAGTGTTTTCGTTTTAACATTTTGATGCTTTCATCGAAGTGTGCAACTTTAAATCTGCCATATATTTTTGTCCCCGATGGAAGTGACGCTGGAAGAAGTGTGTGAGGCATGACAGCCATAAAAAACGTCAATTTGTAAAGTTAGTGAGAACGCCACCCACAAGACCACAGGGGCGTTTCTCAAGGCCCTGTCACACCTCACCGGATTGAGGAACCAGACAGAAACCGGACACTGTCTGGTGAAATACAGCAATGTACGGTTTACATACAGTTTGCATCCGGTGTGTCCATTATCTGTCTGGTGGTGTCCGGTGTGTACTGTGGGAAGTTTTGAACATGCACAAAATTTGTACCGGACACAAACCGCCTGAAGTGTATGGTTGGTGTCTGTTTTAAGTCTGTTTAGTCCGTTTTGTCTGGTTCATGTCTGTTACCCATCCGTTACGTCTCTGGTTTGCTTTCTGCAGAGTCCATTGACGGTGTTGCAGGAATTCGGTCAGTATATGTTTCCGGCGCGTCCGTGCCAGTCCAGTATGTGTCCGGTTGATGTTTGGTCTGTTCGTTTGTCGTCCAGTTATCGTCCGGTGGCTATCCGTTCATGTCCGTTTCATGTCCGTTCGTCCAGCGTCCATTGACACATTTCGACACATTTTGATACCGAACATCACCGGACTAGACAATTCTTTGTCTGCTTTATGTCCATTGCTCAATCCGGTAAGGTGTGACAGGCACTTCAGGGTCTTTGGCAGTGCTCCATAATCCTGGGTAATTTTAAAACCTACTTAAAGCTGAATAGGGCTAAGGGATGGAGAGAAGTGTGTGAGGTATAGTGACCATAGGATCAATATGTGTCAGTTGAACACGGTCAGCTAAGCCAGGGAGGTGCAAAGGACTTGTACCGACACAAGTATGAGAGGGTGTTCCAGTGCTCTGACTGAAGAGAAGGGGTCTGCTATTAGTATTCGTGCTAATTCACCGTCTGGGGGAGAGGAGCTCACATACCCATAGATTAGAAGCTGTCATTCTGGTCACATGACATAACATTCAGTCTATGAGCTTTGTCAAAAGGCGCTTTAGTCTATGTATCATTGTATGTATATAAATATTACATACATGTATATACATGTATGAATTAATTTATATAGGTATATAAATTATGTACGTATATATGCATGTGTATGTACAGATATATTTGTGTTTATGCATATGCGCATATTTGTGTATGCATATATATTTGTATATACAGTAAAGCTTCTAAATCGACCAACCATAGGACCGACTATAAATGGTCCATTTAGGGAAATAGTCGGTGTAAGGAGGGCTTTATTTTGCTACAATGGTATTATTGTATGGGCGATCGTTTGGGACCCAAATAAAGCGATCGATATATAGGGAGTGGTCGATCTGTGGAGGTGGACGGTTAAAGAGGTTTTACTGTATATATATTTATATAATATACAGTGAAACGGTGTAATATACAGTGAAACGGTGAATGTAAACATGGTATCACTGCCCTCTTAGTTTCTGCATTGTTATCTAACCAAAACCATCTATATATCAATACACTATCAGCCACAGTTATAGTTCGACACTTCGCCAGGGCGGCGCCACCTTCCGGTGGCAAATAAACCAAACTACCGGCACCGCGACCCGGAAGTTCAACTCTATGTAAATGTGCGTGTGTGTGATCTATAATGAATTTTGGGAGTATAAACAACTAGTTCCTGTTTCATATGACGCCACCTGCGAGTGGTCAACTGCAACCCCGAGGACTACTACACCATGTTTGTATTATATATATATATATATATATATATATATACATATATATGTATGTAAAATTATTTATATTCGTATATATACATATATATATATAGATAGTACAGATAAAGTCTTGTGCATGTACATGTATCACCCTCAAGTCATATCGGTGCTTGTGGATCCTAAGTCATATTACTTGTATTAGGTAGTACACGGAGTTTGTTAGTGGATATTTCCGACACTCTATGCCTGTTAGTTAGGCTCCATCGAACCTATACTTCTGGCGACGCGGTGATAATCAAGCGGAGTGATAGATGCTTCTTGTGTGGACGCACTGCGTCTTGCTTTGGCGGGATTAGTGGACAGCTGCTCCAGTGGTTTATACTATAGTCACCAGACAAATACTATAGAGGAATGATGGAACGTCACCCCAGCACGACAATCCGCCTCCCGCCGTCAACTATGCATCACCGGCCCCCGTCGGGCGCAGTGCCCGCCTCCAGCCCCGATCCCCACACCGGGCCCATCCCCGCCCCGCGTACCGCCCTCCCCTCCCCTTCCCTTCCCTAATCCCTCCTTACCTCCGCACCGCACATCCCCGCGCACCGCCCCTCCCCCCCCCCCCCACGTCCCTCCCCCCCCGAACCGCCCTTTCCCCGTGCACGGTCCCTCTCCACACCACCCCTCATCCACCATGCACCACGCACCGCACCATGCCGCGCACCGCACTGCACCGCACCGCACTCCGTACTCGAGCAACGCCGAGTCCCACCCCGCCACACCCCGCCCTAACATGCCCCAACACACCCAGCGCCACTCCGCCCTGTCCCGCCTTGAGCTCAAAGCCCCGCCCAGCCCCGCCCCGTCCCGCCCCGCTACCTCACTTCCCTCCATACACGCACCACGTCATAGTCATACCACCAAGTTCTGTTCCAAACCCACTCCGAGGCCCGCCGCGCTCAGCCCCTGACCGGTCCCTTCGCTTCGCTCAGCGCCCCTCTGCGCCAAACCCCGCCCAGCTCCTACTCACCTCCGAGCTGCCCCACCCACCCCAGCCCACCCGTCTCCGTCCCGCCCCGCCCACCCCCAACCCAACCCTCCCCTCCCCTCCCCTCCCCTCTCCTCCCCTCCCCGCCCCGGCCCGCTCCGCCCCATCCCGATCTTCATCCACAGACCACTTTATGACGACTTCAGAAACATGCCCGTTCCGACTGTAGTAGGTTGTATTTGTGTGTTGTTGTTTTACGTCCTAGCAACATCTATGGTCATATCAGGACGGGTCATAGGAGTCGCCTTACCCACAATTCAAAGGCCGCATGTGGCGCATTGACGCTTACCTACGGATGGGGGCGTGCCGACCATAGTTCATCTGTAACCCCAGGTGTGTCCGTGTGCCGACTTCCCGGCCCAGTGATTCATAGCCTTGAGAAGTGACGGAGGTAGTCATATATGATATATACGTGGGGTAATATGATATAAGGTAGGATGGCGCGCGGGGACTGTTGTATATCACTCAAGTGTCTGCTTCTTCAAATTGCCCCAAAATAACCTGTGTTGCGTTAGAAATAAAATTACATAAATTTGTCCCCCCAAAGTTTGCAAACAAAGGAGACATTGCGCCTAGAGCGGCACTGGAACCTATTTGTGTGCCATTCCGGGGCTAGAGTCCTGACCATGTTCCTATTTAGGTCACCGCCCCATCCACGCCAACCTCTGTATGTGGCTCCTTGGCTGTATGTTGTTCGCATGAATATTAATATTCTATATTTCTATTACCTTTGCCGTAAATTTCCTGCGAGTAAGGTGGTAACACGCAATTCTCGTCGGAACATTTATTACTAAACAGGGAAATGGCAAACTGATCAAAGGCCTTTTTTTTGTGACACTTTAATAAATCAAATATAGATAAGTATGTGCTTGAGGCAGGATGTTGATATCCAAAACATGACTGGGTTTGCAATAACCTGCACTTACGGTGCAAAATAAACGATTGTAAATGTACTCAGCCATTAAGGATAATCATTTGCCAACACAAAGCAAATAAAACCAACATATTGAACTCCTCACCATATGTATTTGTATTCTTCCATTTAAGAAAGTCGTTTCAATGAATTTGATCAACAATAAAAGTTGTTGTTTGCTTGTTTGTTGTTGTTTTACGTCCTAACAATAAAAGAGATACAAAGCAATAAATAAAAACACATAATGCCCCCCCCCCCTTCTAGATCATTTTTACTCTGTCGTTATTAGTAGTCATAATATAATACCTGCGAAACTAAACCATGAAATGCACTCGAACAAATACAGCACTTTCCATAATAAGCATGGTCGTGAGCAATTGAAATGAAGTAACGTTTTGCTATATCGATTATGGCACAGTGAATAAGGGGATCATGCAGCATGCATTAAGTTGGTTGGTTGTTGGAGTTTTACCTCCTTGCAACATATAAGGTCATCCCGTCTGGTCAGCTAGAGTGACGTGGACCAGGGCATATTTAACACAGTTAGATAGGCTTACTTTATGAAACATGCCTAGACACACATATCACTAATTATAAAAGAGAGTTATACAGAAGCATTTCACTGCAATAGAAGTCCCCAAGGAACGTTGCAGGAACCATATTTTGAATAGTAGTGAATTTGAAACTCTTGCCTTATGACCTATATAATTCCACATATCCTTTCCAATGTCCATGCCTGGTATCCCATAATAGGCTATTTGACCACCGCCTTAATATGTATGGCAGAATTTTCCAGGATCATTAACTAGATTGAATATCCAATGGCTATTCTTAGATTAGTAATTCCAAATGCAATACTGTTGATATTTAGATAATGTGAATATATGTTATCTTAAATATATAAGTTTATCCTTAATATATAGCAAATATCCATATAAAGACAAATGCAAGTTAATATCGAGCGAACAGAACCCTAAGTGAGTGTGTGCGCCAAGTTGTGTGTTTATAACTTATTCTTCGACGGGATGTGTTCAGTGTTCACAGACAATGGCGGGTGCTCCCCACTAATCGGGGCACTCTGTCCTTCTCCATAAACAAAGCATAATCACCGGCCTGTCCCTCTAACTAAGACAAGTCGACAAAACGCTGTCCTAATTCAATCCACCCCGCTTTGTGTCTCGCCAGAGTGTGAACTTGACCTTGTATTAACCTTGAATCTGGCGCTTAATCAATACTGACCTCTGCCACCGGAAGTGAGTCGGCAACTTCCGGGAGAGGTCGCGCAGCCAGCTGTTATGTGGGAGCGGCAAAAAAAAGAGGTTTCATCGCCCCTTACACCCACACACCCACAATGTTTAATCAAATATCAAAGAGAACAAACCAATCGGGCACGGCCACCCCGTCTTTAATAAAAATCAAACACACCGATTGACACAGAGCTTGTTCCCTTCGCCATTATTTCAGCCGAAGGCAACGCACCCGAGCAGATTATTAGGAGCATTGTCAGAATGAGTGTCGCCCCCTGGCGAAAAGAAGGAGTCAAGCGGAAAGGGTTGTGCTGCTGTGTAGAGCCCAAATATCACAGGGGGCGTGTGTCTGTGTGGTGATAATTGTATCCATCTTTGTTGGCTATAATTTTATACTTTTGATGTGAAAATGTCTGTTTTTGTTTGTTAGTAAAGTCATATAATCTGATGTTTCCGAGTTTTTACCATATATTTAGATAAATATATTCGGTTGATAACTAAAGTGTACCTTTAGTTTAGTTTGGAGTCAGTTTTATTCTAAACGGTTGAATGTATTTATATTTTAAGTGAAAACATGCAAAAATTAATTTTGGCATGCATTCCAAAATACTTTCCCTATCCTTTTAATGCTGACTGCCAAGCTAGGAAGCAAGTATCAATTTTGTTAGTCATTGGGTTGACTCACCCAGGAAGGGACCTTACGATCTCCCGCACGCGAGGCCTGCGCTATACCGATTCGGCAACCGCGTCAAGTATAGAGATACGGAGATGATTATGAAAATGCTTACGTCTCCACCATTTCAACTGCGTTAACCGTGCTATCATTGTCACAAATGATCACTTTCTGTTCAAATTGTTACTTTCAACATTTATATTTCCAACAAATGTAAAGATACTTAAAAAAATTATTCATTTATTGAGTCTGTATTTATACTGTCCATATCATATAAGCCCGGGTACCCATGCTTGTTTTCAATGCTGGCCAGTTGTAGTGTTGGTGTTATCTTACCACACAGTAGCTGCTGATAAGTTATTTGATTGCCTGCATTTCAGTAGCAGATAGATAATTGGTTGGTATGGTTAGTAGCCTATGTTAGTTTTTTTTAATTTTCTTGGCATATATGTATTTTATTTTGTTCTACTCTTATTACTAGACTAGCCTACTCTTATTTACATATCATAGACTTGTACGTAGCTGTGTGGTGTGTTATCTGGCTACTCTTGGCATGGTTACCTCCATTGGGCATCCGGCTGGTGGGCCGTGACATATCACATGCCCCTTTGCAGTGCAGCTTAGTGGGGATTTCCCAGCCTTATTTGCACAGATATTTTTTGTAAATTTTAGGTCAGGAATTTGTCATTCCTTTACCGTTGCATAGTCCATACTTCATTTGGAAACACAACAATGTTGAGTCTGTGCACAAAATCTTTGTGCACTTTACTCATAGATTCTTACCAAAGCCAGAGGAGTGTGAAACACTATAGTAAAGTTGGTAACCAGACGAAAGCTGTATTCACACGGGCGAGTTAAAACGCCTCACGCAAAACTACTTGCGTAGTTCGACTCAGATTTGCCGTGTGAATGCAGTTTTAGGGCTGAATCGATTCATATAAATCGTTTAATGTAAAACACTTACCAAGGTGGTCTACAGGAACCGATCTACGCTGAAACGTTTTATTTATGACATCACACGCATGCGCAGTCGAGGGAAACGTGACAGTCGAGACCTGAGTGTGTTGACTTTCCGGTAAATTTGCTTTATGAACCTGCTAGAGGTGCACATATTTTTTTCATCATTTATTTTTAGGGTTTCACTGCCCAGCAGAAGTTTTGACTGTTC
The DNA here is from genome assembly GCA_030323885.1 of Branchipolynoe longqiensis. NCBI lineage: Eukaryota > Metazoa > Annelida > Polychaeta > Phyllodocida > Polynoidae > Branchipolynoe > Branchipolynoe longqiensis. Next base: position 27,571,122 of record CM059191.1, read on the forward strand.
CAAACCAATACGATTCAGTCCATACATATCTAGGTCAAACCCACACTCTCTCGACCGACGTCAACGAACCCAAACTGGCGCTGGTTAGCCTGGACTTGCTCATGCACAGATATCCACTTCCGCCTTAAACCGATTCAAAGCACTGCCCGTGTGAATGCGACACACTTTGAAACTCAGCCCATGTGAATGCGCGCATAGATCGCTTAATATAAATCGCCTTCTGTAGATCGCTTTAGATTTTGCCCGTGTGAATACAGCTATAGGTAGTGTTATTATTGGCATTAGACAATGGTAGGAACACGTTACCATATAAATATGGCGGAGTCATTTAAATATGGTCAACAGTCAGATTTAGTGCGGCTACAAAAACATTGCGTATTGGTTAATTATATACATTAAATGCTATTGCCCGACCTCGCCTCAGATACATACTCACGTAGTGAGCACAATATTTATATATTTAACAAAACAACGTTGTGCTGGACCCGAGACACTTCTAAAGTGACCTTCACAACCAACCCCGCCCCTTGAGCCGGACCACATGAATTATGGATTGTCGTTGTGGCTGCGTTGTAACTGGTTCCGGCAGATTTGTGTTGTCAGCTACACCCAGGTGGCGTGCTGGCAATCAAGGGGCATTGTCATGCAGTGAGGGATGAGAGATGGGAGATGGTCACACCCGGTCCACTCTCCCACAGAGCCCCCTCCCCACTCACTCACCCACCCACTCACTCACCCACCCACCCACTCACCATCCAACCCACGAGCTTGAGTGGAATTGATGGTTCAACCGCAATCCAGAACTATTCATAACAGAATCTGACAAAATTGAAAAGAAGCCTACAATATTTGATGGTGGTTTTTTTTCTCCTTTTAGTAAAGCACTTTTGGTTTTGTTTGAAGCTGCATAGTCCGATGAAATATCAAATTTTCAAAACCAAATCAATTATCTAGATTTGATTTGACATATCTAACTTAGATACTGATGCACTTATTAAGCATTTGTTCCTGCGTAGAAAGCAATACTGAGTCAATTTAACTGAATATGTTACTGCAGAAGTCTATGGTGTCGGAGTTTTGGTAAGCTTGCCAAAACTAATTTTCCATGTTTGCGCTCAAAATATCTCAAAAGTTTACCATCTAAAATAAAAGTAACTTTGAACTAATGTAAAGTAGATACTAGTGATCGATCTAATATATTTATCTCAGAAAAAATACAGAAATTCAAAACCATCGGACTATGCAACTTTAAGTACTGACGTTAGCAGTTTTCCCTGGAAGAAATATTGAAGTTGTGATTCGACTTGTATAGATTGGAATCTCTAAAGAGGACTTCTTCCTTGGGGGTTTCAGATTCTATGACATCGCACACTCACGGCGATGTTATAGTGCTGCCCAACTGGGATGGGTGATTTATTGATCGAAATGGCATAAAACCATACATTTCCAGAGAGAGGTGCTTAAGGCTGCATAGTCCGATAAAAACATCAAATTTTCGAGAGTCTTCCTTCATATGGTGGTGGGCGTGGGGACTGATAACATCGCTTAGGTGAACATTTGGGTTTGTTCGTAACTGCGGTTATGATGTACAAGTGTGACTAACAAAAATGTTTAACAGTAGAAGACCCTCTGTTGTATCAACAGCATTTTCAAACTCGCGCAGAATAAAATCACCAACCTGGCGCATAGTGATAGGAGCTAGGATTAGTAAGTAGGCGTGTTCGACTGGGTTCTCAGTAATGTCACAAATTTATGTCCGCCTGATATCGTCAACGTAGGGAAGAAATTCACACACTTCATGTATGACTAGATGTCATGCAGTAGAGAGTGTTTTTATTCATATCATTTTTTTGTTCTTGCAGATTTATACTGCCTATCATGGATAAGTCAGAATAGACTTGTTTTGACCATTAGACAGTTTGTCGATAGAAAGCTCAGTCGACCCAATGGATTTTAAAATCTCCCACGCCACAAAGACATGGTATGAGAGCAACTGGCCTTTGATGACACTGTAAGTTATACCAAAGACCCTATAATACTAAGACGTCACACTCAGCCTGTACTGTGTAATCAACATGATCAAACCCACCACTTGGTGCGCTGGCTGTTCTCTTGGTTAAACAGTTGCTATATTATTTGTATAAATGTATATATGAATGTGAAAGATGTGTGATGATGGTGATGATGATGATGCTGATGATGATGTGTATTTGTTCATAGCAATTTCATATTGATGTGTATTCATACTTACCTATCTCATGTATAATATAATTGTATGTGTTTACATGTGAAACACCAACCAGCAGCCAGGCTGATCAAACCCACCACAAGGTGGCACTGCAAAATTTACATTACCATGGGAGAGATAGGGACTGAGCCGTCTTAGTATTATAGGGTATTTGGTTATACACAGCAGTGGAAATCCAAATTGGCAGAGGTGGGAGCACGGGGAATTCATACTGACCTTCGGATTAGCAGTCCGACCTATAAAAACGTCTGACACTCTAAGCACTCTGCCACAAAGAAAATTCAAGTGCTGTGAAGCTCTGATTTAGCATTATTATCATTTAAACAAAACTAAAAACTAAAGTAGCTTTCTTTGTTATAACTACCTTATTTTGACAAGACTGGTGGTCCTAAATAGAATAAAGTTGCCTCACCATTTTACTTGCTTGAATATCCTTTTAAATTTTGCCAGCTTCCCAAAGTTATGTTTATTACCTTGCACAGGTGGTAGAAACTTTATTTTTTAAATATACAAATGGCATTTTAATTTTTGTATTGATGGTTTATTTACCCTGTTCATAACATATAAGTTCATGATAGAACTTGTTTTCAATACTGAACAGCTTTAGTCATTAGTTTGTGGTTTATTGTCTTGAATGATTTGTCGGTAAGTATTTGCATTTCTGGATATTATTTCCAGTCGAGTACGCCCAATAGTTACTGTTGTGTTCCCGATGGGGCTAGTGTGTGTGGGTGTGCATGTATGGAAGCGGAGGGGGGGGGGGGGGGGGGGGGCTTGTGGTAGACTGGGGATAGAGGTATAAAACGCGGTAGGTAATAACGCCACCTCTCGCCGAATACGTGACATCAAATCAGCCAGGTGGCGCCACAGGAAGCTCCCACCTTGCACCCGTGTTTAACTTCGCATGCCCCGAGTAGACATGGGGCAGGTGCGCACGCAGGACACGGTCCCGGAAAAGCCCCCGCTCCGATTGCTCTTCTCCCCTCCACCGGCGCCTCTAACCCTATTAATGTCAGAGGTTAAATCCTTTTTCACTGACTTTATTTATACTTCTGCTCAGGCTGACTGACTGTCATCAGCTGCCAATTAAATAACAAAAGGTCTTAATTTTAACCCAAAACGCCCATTGCAGCTTAGTGGGTATTTTTACTTGGTGTTTTTATACTTATGTAACGTATAGGGCACTAAATGTGGCTTTTAAAACGCACAGATGATATGTCTGGTACTATTAAGCAAACAAACTTGCAGTGTAGAAAAATATGGAAATACCGATTGTCCATAGTTGGCCTTGTTGAGTTATAAGGGTTAATAATACCCCACTGCAAAAATTGCAGCTAGAACGTTCCCCAAATAACTACGGATGCATCATTATATTGTTCGCCATCAACCACATCGCCAATCTCGACTCTATCCTATCAGGTGCACTCTATTGGACCTGCCCATGGCATGCAGGAGTTGACCACGGAGAGTGACCTTCCGACAATCCACTGGCAAGCAGCCAACCAAAACGGCGGCACACTCTCCAAACACCGCTACAGCTGCACCAGGCAGGGCGGGCAGGCTGCAATGGGAGAGTGACCGTCCCTGTTCCCGCCCCCTGCTCCGCCAATCAGCGCTCGGCGCCACTTCGCGAGACGGGCTGCGCATGCGCACTCTGTACGCGACGTGATAGAATGTCGGCTGCTTCCGGTGGAAACCACGCCGGCCTGGTTTAGTGCGCTCCAAAATGGTCGCAGAAATCAGTAGCAATCTAAAGATGACGCGGACCAGAAGCGTGACATTTTCATTAGGGTGATGGGGAGGGGAGGAGGGACAGCTCCTGTTTTGTGGAGACGGTCTCGTCAATTTCTAGGCGTTGCTTCCATGGGCGACTTGTCTGCCTCCTTTGTTTTCTTTTGTGAATGGTTCACTCTGAAGTAGTGTCAGTTCTGACTGGCTGTCCCAGAAATGGACAAAACTTGTTTGGTGGGGGATGGGGGAGGGGTAGGTGGGGGGATGGGGGGGGGGGGGGGGGGGGCGACTACAAAGTACACGCAGGCGTCAGATTCCTTTCATGGCCAGCCGTTCCATATTTAAACAGACAGTGTGTGCAGACATATTGAGATGACTTGGTGTCAGATCAAAGATTTTATTTCACATTGAATATATATATATATAGACATATATATATATATATAGGATACAAATTTCAAAGTACAAAGAATATAGGCGATATAAAGGCGGCCGTATGTATCCTGGTAATCAGCCAGGCGACTGACTTGCAAAGGGCCCCACACGGAGTATACATTTACATATGAGCTTCAAAATGCAGCATCACACTTCCTAGATAAAAGATTCACCCGGTACTTGTAGTACACGGGTGAATGACAACATAGTCTAAATACGGGCGAAAATAGCTTTAGTATGGAACAAGAAGTAGAATGCCTGGCACCAGTGTCAAATGGTTACTTATATCAGCACAGAGTTGGTGAAATGGGAGAGAATGCAAAAAGACAAGATGGCAGCCAGAGAACGCCGTCGATTTCACTTTTAAATTGCATTAAATTATATGTTTTATTATATTTTCCAACTCAAACGTAGCGGGTAAATATGAAGACATATACAAAGAATAAATGTTGCTTCTTAGATTGTGAAATTAAGCCCTCACGAAGACGCATTTCATTAGCCCGATTTTTCTACCGTTTTTATATAACACTGGTCTTCACCCGTGTACTGGAAGTATGGGGTGAATCTTTTAGCTACACTTTTCCAAGCAAAAGGTAGTGTGACCTATATAAGGAGCCAGGACCATTAAACTAGCACCACATTCATAGAATTTCAATAGATGTGACAAGACGCTTTTGTATATTATTTTTATACTTTCATGTTAAATTAACTTCTCTGATATTAGCCTAGACTACATCTGCAGAACTACAATAATACACTGAAAGCAGAATGGTGTATTCCATATGGAAACACACATAACCCGCCTATATATACGACCTTTGCACCTTCAGTGAGGCTCAGGCTTTCTATCGACAAACTGTCTAATGGTGAAAACAAGTCTATTCAGGCTTATCCATAATAGGCAGTATAAATCTTAAAGAAAAAAAGAAGAAAAAAAAATAATAGACACAAAAACCTGAATCGTCATTGTCAAAGACTCCACTCATCACTAGAAGTACAGTCAAGCATGCCCTGTTAGTGTTACTGGATATGGCAGAACATAAGAACCGTGAATTAGGACACAACTACACGTACTGAAGAGGTACTACTTGAGGAAATTGAACATCTGGAACGTATGGAACAGTTGAAGAAATTACGTCGGCGAAATACATGTTTGTTCATGAACAGGCCTTGTATAAAAGATTACTTCTCGTTCCAAATGGGACCTATTATGTACGAATGCTAATGGGAGGTGGAGGCTAATAACATATTGTTCCCACAGAGAATGTACAGTAAGCCGCAATCCACAATATTAATTCTTGTTACTGTCATCAGAGGGCAGGTGGAAATCATCTTCTACAGAGCATGCTGAGCAGCGAGCTGCGACGCACATTAGTTCTTGCAATTGCCATCAGAGGGCATGTTGGTGGTGGAAATCTTCTATAAGTATAAGTAAGGCTTATGAGTATTTGTTTTACACTACCTATACCGTGCTTGTAGACGCATATGTCGTACAAATTGATGCCCTTGATACAACTTCTGGTTGCATATACTTATTATTCGTAATGGCTGATCTTGAGTTTTACATAGGGTTCAAGGTTAAATCAATCCTTCTGGGATATGATAATTTCGTTAAGATAAATCTAATATTCCTGTAAGGAATAAATGGTCAAATCAGTTGACCAGATATTTATATAATGCCTTTTAGCGCAATCAGACTTATAAATATATAGGATCAATAAGTAACAAAACCAGCTAATCTATTTGCTGGAAATGTTGGCACCACAGTACAATACTGTCAATTTGCCCGGTACATCAGGATTGGTTGGTTGTTGGAGTTTTACGTCCTGGCAACATCTAGGGTCACACCAGGACGGGTACCGACTTGTGACAGTGGATACTCATGGCGACTTTATAGTGCTGCCCCACTGGGAGACCAGGCTGCCAGCACCGTGGGCTGATATCCCACTCAATCATATTATCCCGAGACCAAACCAACCAGTCCTTGCCCTATCCTAATAATGTTGAGCGCCTGGCTAGGAAGTAACAAGTATCAATTTTTAAGTCATTGGTTTGACTCGATCAGGATTCGAATCTCACGATCTAACAAACAGGAGACGGACGCTCAACTCATTTGGGCATCCCGTCTGGTCAAGATGAGCCTCCCAAGCCTGAACTGATCGCTATATACCAGATTGAGCTACGTTATTTCATACAGGCTTATGGGTCGTGCCCCTCAATCTAAATATTTGGCCACCCATCAATAGACCTATTTCATGTGATGTCAGCATGGTCTAGGTCAGTGCGCGTGCCTTTTCACTGCAGGATGACACACTGCAAACTCAATGAATATGAGCAATCTTCATAGAGAAAAGGTGAAATATCTCTAAAACCACGCCACTTAGAAACAAACTGCTTGGAAGACATATAGAAAACATATTCAATGAATAGATTATATTAACTTTATATGGTTAAGGTTCTGCATATCTATTAATTTTGAATAAAATAGATGTTTACTCTGCACATATCGGCAAACTCAATGCATTGTCAATGGCTGTGAGCAATCTTCATAGAGAAAAGGTAAAATATCTCTAAAACCACACCACTTAGAAACAAACTGTTTGGAACACATATATAAAACATATTCAACAAATAGATTATATTAAATTGATAAGGTTAGGGTTCTGTATTTCTATTAATTTTGAATAAAATAGAAGTTTTGCACTGCGCAGACCGGCAAACTCAATGCATTGTCAATGGCCGTGAGCAATCTTGAATTATATTCTTACAGAAAAAGTGAAATATCTCTAAAACCACACCACCTAGAGACAAACCGCTTGGTACACATATAGAAAGCATATTCAACGAATAGATTATATTAAATTTATAAGGTTAGGGTTCTGCATTTCTATTAATTTTGAATAAAATAAACGTTTTGCACTGCGCATACCGGCAAACTCAATACCTTGCCAATGGCCGTGAGCAATCTTCATACAGAAAAAGTGAAATATCTCTAAAACCACACCACCTAGAGACAAACTGCTTGGTACACATATAGAAAACATATTCAACAAATAGATTCTATTAAATTTATAAGGTTAGGGGTCTGCATTTCTATTAATTTTGAATAAAATAAACGTTTTGCACAGTGCATACCAGCAAACTCAATGGCAGTGTGCCTTCGTTCTGCAGCCAAGCTGCGCGCGCATACACGATGTTAGTAAACATTGAAATAGGTCTACAGTCAATAGGTAAAATTGAGCAGCTGGGGAGGAGGGTGGGTGTAGGTTGGGGGTGTAGGGTGGGGGGTGGGGGGTGGGGTAGGTGTGGGTTTTTGTTGTGCTGTAGGTGTGGTGTGGATATGGGTATTGGGTGCGTGTGGTTCTGATGAGGGTGAGGACGGGGGTGGGTTAGCATGCCATTAGGTGTGGGGTAGGTGTGGGAAAAGTGGAATGAGTGCAATTGAAATTTCCATTGCTTAATAAAATAATAATATATACAATTGCCGAGTGTTCAAATGCTAAATATAAAAATATTATATGAATATACACCGTCTGTATCTGTTTCTGGATCTGTATTTTCAGCCATATTATTCAAATTATGGATAACCAGCTCTGGGTGGTCCCATTCTACATATATGTAAAGTTATGTATCTGATAACAGTAATAACGAGATAAATATTTAATGGTTGGAGCGGAAAGAGATGCCCAGCCCTCATTGTAGATCAAGTTTTTCCTGTGTGCTAGTTTAGCCTCATTGTAGATCAAGTTTTTCTTGTATGCTAGTTTTGCAATGTGCTGGGGAAAGGGGACATGCCTAATGGTGCTGTCACATTATGATGCTTCTCGCTGGCGGGCCTCCAACGCGCAAAATTGCTTTTAATCATCGAGACATGTCAAACTTTTCGGCATCAGCGCAACGTATTGATAGCGTGCGGCCAACGTTGTGAGAGAAAAAAAAAGTTTTTGGCGCGCAGTCCTGATATGACCTTAGATGTTGCTAGGATGCAAAACAACAACAAACAAACAAAGCAACAATTTGGTGCAATGTGTGGGAACGACCCTCACACACACACGGCGTATGCCTAGCATTCGCATAACGTTATTCCAGCACGCCCAACGTATCTCGACGTGCCACTAACGTCGCACAAAACTTTCAATGTGGGACGATGCGCACCGCCGACCCTCATCGACCGTCACCGTCCATCAACAAATACCAACGCGAGTGTAATGCTTCCTGACGTATCCCGATGTTGTGCCAAAACATCAGATACGTCGACACGCATTGGCGAAAAGCGTCGTAATGTGACAGCACCATAACATTCCTGACGTCTCGCTCACGTAAGATTGCTATTGAAGCAAATGCACAGTGATCGTTTCACTCATCTGATTTGTGGGAAATAATTTAGTTAGGCTGAGCAATCGATGTCCCACTAGTTAAACATATCAAACTGCATATATAGAACGAAATTGTATATATAATCAAAATCGGAATGTGTTGTCCACATCCACAATTCTCTTTATGTAATTATTATCGGAGAGAGTAGACTACGCAGACTTCCGGTTTCACCCTTTATATAGCGCATGCGTGGTAGAGTAATTCTGAGCGCGAGGAAGCTGAGCTGCTGCTCTGTTATTGTCGTCTGCCTTTCGTCAACTCACTTGTCACGGCCTTACTTACTGTTCTCCCTTCTCACCTCGCCGTCACACACACTCACACAAACACACTTCACACACACCCTCCCCATAGCTGAAGACAGGAGATAGCCCCGGTCGGTGGAGACACAATACGCTAGTAGAAGACACCAGGGCCGTATCCTGACCAAAATCATAGGTTTATGCAATTGCTATGAAAAGATCATGACTTATTAAGCAAGCCACAGAAATGTTCATGTTATCATCGTTATAACGGGCCATAACCATCAGTGTTTTAATCATCCGAATAATGTTTCGAGGAGGTGGAAGATAGCAATAATAGTACTAACAATAACTAACAATTTCCAAACAGAAATATAAATAAACATATTAGGTTGATTGTTATAATCGTCCCTACTTCAGCATGAAGTAGGTTTTATTATAAACGGTTACATATGGAAGAATTTTAATTGAAAACATGCCAAATTAATATAGGGTGAAAGAAAAATTCTGATGACATAAATTACCACAGAAACATGTTCTATTAAATTGACTTGTCGGTTGGTTGTTGGAGTTTTACGTCCTGACGACATATAAGGTCATATCAGGATCTAATATTCTATGCAACTTTAATTTTTTTTTTAAATGCACCAGAAGGCCTATCTAAGTTGGGTATGTATGATCAAATATAGAGAAGTGTTTTTGTTTCGAAAATTTAATATTGTCATCGGACTATGCATCTTTTACAATGCTAGAATTATGTTTGACTCCTTTTCCCCTCTTCCTTAAAGTTGCATCGTCCGATGGGTTTTGAGTTTCTGTCATTTTCTGAGATAAACATATGAGGGTAATCGTTATAATCTACCCTACTTTCACTTGAAGTAACTTCTCATTTAAATAACTAACTTTTGAGATATTTGAAGTGCAAACAAGCAAAATTAGTTTTGGCAAGCTTGCCAAAACTCTGACACCATAGGTTTCTGCAGTAACAGGTTCTATTAAATTGCCTCAGTATTCCCTTCTATGTGGTGACAAATATTTAACAAGTGCACCAGTATTTAAGTTAGATATGTAGAATCAAATTGAGATATTTGTTTGGGTTTTGAAAATGTGTTGCTTCATCGGACTATGCAGCTTTAATCCTAACATGGCTTTTACCTCTTCCACCTCCTCGAAGGATTATTCGGATTGTTAAAAAGACTGATAGTTATGGACCGTCTCTTATAACGATGATAACACTTATTTTGGAATTCTGCGTCAAGATCCAGCAGCCAATTTGACCACATGAAGATCTGACGATTGTAATGTAAAGAGACACAAAGTGCAGTGGTATGGTTATAATAATAATATATTTATTTCCACATGATCAATGTCCACACAAGTTGATATTTATATCATTCATTTTTTCACATGAAAAAGGAGAGAGCAGAAGTACAATACTTATGAGGTGCTTTCCCCATTTAAAAATAACACAGATACATTGCTTATATCATAGAAATAATAAATAGAAAAATAAAAGTTAAAAGCATATAAACATTACCGTCAATACTGTAAATTACATCTCAATATTTATGGACTAGACTACTATGTGCTTTCCCTCTGATAAAGCTTAAATATTTTCTATTTATACATTCATTGAAATATATATATGTTTTTTGAACATTTGATATTATCATCAAGGTTATAGGTACCATTCACGTCTAGCCAAAAAAACATCTTGCAAGGCACAGTGAAAGGCAGAAGAAAACAATGCAGACAAAGGAAGAGGTGGGAAAACAACATTAGGGAGAGAACATGCCTGGAGTTTGGCAAGTCCCAGAGGGAAGTGGACAAACAGAGAAAAATTGGAGGAAACTGGCTGAAAAGTCATATGTGGTTCCCCAATTGCCCAAGCAGTTATGGGATTGATGATGATGATGGCTATGATGATGATGGCTATGATGATGATGGTGAAGATGACAAATTATTTATAATTCTTCAGGGGGGAGGGGCAGATTCCAACCCCTCCCCCTCCCCCCAGCCCACGCTCCATAGCGCATCCCTGGACACTCATCACTAACAGTGTGTGTTTTCATCTTCCTGCTGCTTTCTAGTGTAAATTCCGACATCAGGTACTTGCTGATACTCACATTGGACATTGCTATGCATACGTGGCACCACCAGTCTGTAGGAGGCTCGACGGGCAATAGATGCTTTCCACCACCAATCTGGTCTTTGATGGCAGTCGCTAGAACTAATGTTGTGGGTGACAACCCAGATAATTGCTCATCCAAACTGCATATCTGCCGTTCATTGCGCTTGATGCAATGATATAAATAACATTGGATAAAACAATCATCATCATCATGCTGTTGGTCGTGATGCGACAAAGACTGCTTTCATTACTTGACTGCCACTCTCCATTTAGCTCTCTGCTGTGAGAGTTGCATCCATGAGTCGATCTTAATGTCTCTCAGCTTCAGGTTTTCATGACAGCTGCCTGGATAAAACAATATTGATATAATATAAACTACTGTCATGTTCCATGATGAAATGTTGATGTGAATTATTTTGTGACGGAGGGGGGATGTCTGAAAAAAAGTAGTACTATTTGTATGACCATGGAAATGCTAAAGACTTTGGTTGGCCTCCTAAGCGTCTACATGTATGTGTGGAATTCACTTCTTCAATATCGCTTGTGAAATGTAGCATGCAGTGCTGCCACCTATGGATGTCCCAGTGCATTGTGAATAGAATACGATAACCACCTATCAATATATACACATGGGTCTCACTACATAGCATCAAGGATGGCGGGCCCGCAATCTGTTGCAGCGTAAGTTGCCTTATTTCAGGAAGCCCGCCATCTATTGGCTTGCACAACTTACACATCTTAAACACCTTGCCAGGAACCAGCTGTACTGATTCCCGCCATACCTTTCACCGATTCCCACCATCCCTCCCCTGAATACTGGGGAGACTAGTATATATATATATATATATACATATATATATATATATATGATATGGATGCCTATGACTGACAGTACTACTTCGTGGCCATGTTGCAAACAAATGGGTCAACCCTACATGTCTGCCATTCGGGGAGTGAACATTCGAACCTAACTAGACTCCCCGATGTAATCCACCTTGATTTGTTCAAATAGAGCAACTATGCATGTACACACAAAAATACATGTTAAAAATCAGGTCACTAATACACCAAATATAAACGCAGTCCTACGATCGCTAGTCGACGCAGCTGCTAAGTTAAATTAAAATGTATTCCCTTTTGCGATGTTCATGCCTGATTTTCAACGGCAATTACATCAAGGTCATTGAATAACTGACTCCCATCGTGGGAAGGCATTAATGTGCTTTGCTAATTGCGCGTCATCGTGTACTCAATCAAGCAATTTCCCGTTGAAATGTGGGTCGCCATGATTTTGATTTATTGTTCAATTTATTATCATTTTCAAACATGAATTAGGCTTAAGATGCATAACTCATCGGAGGGCATGACGCAGTAACTACAGAAGCCTAGTTTCTTTCGTCAGCATACATCATTGTCCTTCCAATAAATCTGAGAACTCTAATAAGATGATGATGATGACGACAACGACGACAATGATGATGATAACGGCGATGATGACGACAATAATGACAATAATGACAACAATAATAATAATATATTAAATAAGATGGCCTCATCTGATTTTGACATGTTTTTTCATATGAATGTTTGCTATATTTTATCAAAATGTTAAAATTCTATGAATATTAACTCACATTTTACTTTGAACCACTAAGAATAGCTCTAACAGCTGAGAAGGGTCACTAGGGTCAAATGACGCACATAGCACAGCTTGACTACAGTGGCCCTCGGCCTGAATTGAACCCTAAATAATTTGCCTGGAATACGTTTGAAGATAGACCAACTATGAATAATCATATTCGATCATCATAATTCTGGTTAAATAAAGTTGTTCTGATCACGTTACTGCCCCTTTAAAGTTGCCTAATTGGATGGTTCAGATTTCCTGCCATACCTTTATATATATATATATATTAGGTCTGGTCATGATAATCTACTTTACTCCAGTTTGAAGTAACTTTTATTATAAACTTGTGTAACTAAAGTTGCATAGTCCAATGAAAGAATCAAATTTGTGAAACCAAAAACACTTATCTAGATTTGATCCTATATAAACGACTTAGATCATCATCATCATGCTGTTGGTCGCTATGCGACAAAGACTGCTTTCATTACTTGACTGCCGTTCTCCATTTAGCTCTCTGCTGTGAGAGTGATGTCCATGAGTCGGTCTTAATGACTCTCAGCTTCAGGTTTCTCTTGATGCTATCCTTGAACCGGAGACGAGGGCGCCCTCTCTTTCGGTAACCAGAAGACAGTTGAGAATAGAGGATCTGCTTTGGTAGCCTGTCTGATGACATCCTCATGAGGTGGCCAGTCCACCGGATATTCGTTTTGATCAGAAGATCTTCCATAGAGGGCAGCCCCGTCCGTTCGAGTATTTCCTTATTTGACACTTTGTCCTTCCAGGTTAGCCTCATGATTGAATGCAGATGTCGCATCATGAAGGCATGGAGACCTTTTCTGACAGCAAGAAAGTTGTGGCAAGATGGAGTGAACACTTCCAGAAGCTACTCAACGTCCCTGGTGACATAGATCACGAAGCTCTGGACAACATCCAGCAGCGCATTACCAAAACATGCCTCGATAAGATTCCAACCATGGATGAGATGTCTAGAGCAATCGCCAGCCTGAAAGATGGCAAAGGACTTGGGGGTGATGGAATTCCTGCTGAAGTATGGAAGCACGGAGGAGACAATCTGTTCAACAGACAGCACCAACTAATCACCAATGCCTGGGAGGAGGGTTCTGTACCCCAAGCATGGAAGGATGCCAGCATTGTAACCATCTACAAGAATGGTGATCGAACAGACTGTGGGAACTATAGAAGAATCTCTCTTCTTTCCATAGCAACCAAGATCTTCGCCAGGATCCTCCTCAACAGACTATCTATTCACATAACACCTGATGTAGTCCCGGAGTCACAGTGTGGCTTCAGAGGTAACCAGAACACCGTGGATATGATATTTTGTCTCCGACAGCTACAAGAAAAGTGCATTGAGCAGGACCGACCACCGTACATGGTATTTGTCAATTTCACTAAGGCATTTGAATCAGTCGGGAGGACCGGGCTATGGCAGCTACTGAGGAAGTATGGATGCCCAGAGAAGTTCACAACTATGATCGAGGCTTTACATACAGGAATGATGGCGAACGTTAGTGTTGGAGGGGAAGTCTCGGAATCGTTCGGGGTTACCAATGGGGTCAAGCAAGGTTGTGTACAACTTAGATACTGGTGCACTTATTAGGCATTTGTTGCTACACAGAAGGGAGTAATAAATCAATCTAATATAACCTTCTACTGCTGAAGCCTGACAGGAACACTGCACCACATTATACAGTGCAAAGTTTTTATGCGTATGCCAAAATTAATTTTGAGATATTTTCACTTCAAATATCTCCAAAGGTAGCCATTTAAAATAAAAGTGACGTCAAACTAAAGTCATATACGTTATAACGATTAACTTAATATATTTATCTTTAAGAAATGACAGACAATCAAAACTATTATACTGCAACTTTAATATAATTCCCCTCTCACTGCTCGCAGCAACAGTGCTCTTTTCTCTCTTAAGACCGTTCAAACTAAAGTAATGTAGATTATAATGATCAACCTAATATATTTATCTAAGAAATATATATATATTTTTTAATATGGCAGAAACTCAAAACCACCGAACTAGGGAACTTTAACTTTAAGTTTAAGGCGCCAGATAAAACTTAACATTTTGTCAAAGGTTTTCGCCAGGGGATTGATGGCATGCAATGTGTGAATAGTCTTAGCGGAATTGAATATGCCTTATTGTGATGTCGCTCCGACTTCGGCAAAGACATTAAAGCTAGCAGAAACCATTACTCAACACAATGTAAAATATTCCGATATATGGCATAGGGGGAAATGCAAATGTTCTATTACTGATCGGTGTACGTGACCAGTCACATGTATGTTTATATATATATGTATGGGTTGTTGGTGCCTGAGTGGGATGTAAATACACATAGTGGTGCTGTTAGGTCTGGGTGTGAGTGCACTCAGGGCCTACCCCCTCTTCTGGGATAGGTATCACCACACTCAAAGGTCAAGGTTGGTGGTGGCCATGGGGCCATACAGCTTGGTGGTGGTGGGCAGACCACTGGTAGCCATGGGGACCAGGAATGCTGGATCCCTATTGGTAGGGCCAAGAATGCTTGTTTTCCATTGGGGGAAAGGGGTGGGGTGATACTCTACAATGAACCTGTGTAACCATATAAATAATAAACCAGAGGGCTTGACTCTCTCTCCTTCTTTACACTTTATACTCTTCCTTTCTCTTTGTAGGTATTGATTTCACCATAGCCTGCCTACACAGCAACAGATTCGAGCCTTAGCTTTTACAACAAGGTCTGGTCAGCAAAAAGAAAGAAAAATGTTGTTTTTTTAAAGAAAGAAAGGAAATCAGTTCTTGTGCATTCATCAGAGGTGTTAGTCTCCTCTCGAAAGAGGAATTACTCAACTTTTATGGCAAATGAGGATAATTTAATTCCATTGACAAGGATTAAATACGTATCAAGCGGTATTTAAGTCAGTGTTTCTCAAAAGTTATATTAGTGTTTAGTTGACATTCCAAGGTTCCTTGAAATGTGGGGGTGGGTGAGCAGAGAGACCCCTTTTACCCTGGCCTTAATACCACTTTCAATAGTCCTATAGAGGGTGCTCATTCATGGACTGGGCTGGCTTCTAACTGGGTTATGCGCCGACAGAGGATGTATCTTGTTGATGATGTGTGAGATGCTTCAGAGTGGAGGAGTCGGGGTGCTCAGCTCAGAAAGGGTTCCTTTAGACCTCTTCCGCGGAGCATGCATAGTGAGAGTTTTTTTGTTGCTTTTTGTGGTTTTTGTTTTTATTTCTTTGATGCATTAGTTGATTAAGCGTGGGAAACTTTAGTCATGGACAATTGGTTTTCCTAATTCTACTGCTTATTCAAGCCTTGCCCTATCCTGGTAATGGGGAATGCCAGGTTAGGTAGCTGATTTGACTCAATGAGTTGCGTACAGTAACTGACTTTATTTCTTGTGACCTTCATCTTGCCCCTTGCCTCTCGTGACCCCTCGTGACCCCTCGTGACGCGTCGGGTGGCCATCAGCTATACACACCATGCACATACATTACATCTTTCTTTCCGGGGAAACCAAAGATAATGGTGGTACAATCCTTCAATACATTATGATACAGCATTTAATATAATAAGGTGTTACAATAAAGCAACATTACGAAAACACAGCATGAGTACATCAGGTTATAATTTGTTTTCATTTATAACAAAATATCGCAATCTTCTAGTTGACAGTCTGATAAGTAATTATCTACAACTAACGACTTGACTTCTGGGGGTTTGTAACCTTATGACGGTTACCGGCTGCAGAACTGCAGCAATATAGAGAGGCACCGATAAATCGGTCCAATCTTTGGTTGAAGATTAATCTTCTGGTGGGGCGGTTGTAGAAGTTGGGGATGTCTTTACAACAATCAAAACGACGAATCGTTGGGGCGGCCCCGAATAACTCGGGTCCAGCAGTAGCAGAGAACTCATATCCAGTCAACAGCAGCAAGGGTTCAGGAGGAAGAGACAGGTAAAGGTGGGTCCAGCGGTTTCAGCAACAAGAACAAAGCGAGAGAAACGATAAGGTAAAGGGCCCCACCCAAGCAAACAACTCCCTTCATCAGGGGGTTGAAGTAAGCCCGGGAGAAAAAAAAAGGTAGAGCATAGGAAAGGGAAATGAGGAGAGTTGAGTCAAAGGACTGTGTCTATTTGCTCTAGGGTGACCAGCCGGCGAGCCAAAGACACGGACAGACTAAGAGTAGAAAGTGAAATGCTGGCGGGTTCCCCCTCCTGGAACTCTTTTCAGACATTATCAAGGAGGAGCAAGGCCAGCAGAGAGGAGATAGAGAGAGGTGTGGACGAAGTGTGGTCCGGATAGCAAGTGTGAACACACCACATGACGTGTGATCATATATATGTGAAGTGGTACGATGAGCAATGTCGGGGAATCGCGGGAAAATGCAGGAAGTCAGGTTTCAGCTAACATCGTTATGACTGACCACACCTAACACTTTCTTGTTTGGGTTTGATGTTCTTGCAACATCTAAGTCATCTCGGAACTGGATTCAAACTAGTCAATTGTTGCCACATAGGCTACATACTGATTCCTTAGCATTAATCGCTAAATACCAGAAATTGCGGAAATCTGCGAAATAGCGGAGGTCTTTCATCCCTGATGTATAAGCGCTTATGTATAAGCAGATCATTATGTGAGCTACTCATAGTGGGTTCAGAAGCCCGTAGAAGGAAATATGGGTTGCTTGCGGCGGACTGAGCAGCTTTTGTTGGAGTGAGCTATAATACTTGCAGTGATGAGCTTCTCATAAGGTAGTGGTGAGCTGCTAGTCTCGGCACTGAGACTGCAAGTCGCCCATCTCCAACACTGACATGGCCTTAGTGGGCTGTCGCCTGGAGGACAACACTCTGGGGAGGAAGGACCAGCACCTGCATCTCTTAACCCCGGCTTCCCTGACAGAGGTTAAGGCCGAGGTAATCCCATGTGTGTCACTTATCAAATTTCATCTCATGCTTCTTCTTTTCCACTTAAGAACTCCTGCCTCAGCCCCAACAGTATCCAATGTCAACACTGCCCCCCGGGGACTGCTGTGCATTATAATGTATGTGATGGATTATTTATATTCGTGTAATAAATAATGCATTACATAGATTATATTACATTGTAGTCTAAATTATACAAGCTTCTACTTGTCATCATTTCCGGGTTCCTGACATATATATTGTTTATACCAAACTAACTGCAGTGACTTTCCTCACTAATTTGCTACAGCTAATTCAGTCAGTCACTTGGGTGTCTTTATCGGTAAGGCTAATAATAGTCTTGTGCGTCTACTCAATCCATTTGTCGTATCCGTCTTCAATATTTTGAAGTATCTATATATATAGATATACACTCACTACATATATATAATATTTATTTGTGATGTATAATACATTATACGAGTATAAATACAAGGGTAACATGTAGATCCTATATTTCCTCTTGCACATTGGTGGAGTGCCCCCCCCCCCCTCCCAGCACACTGGAGGAAATATCAGGATAGAATACAGGATTCAGTGCCCGAATAGCTAAGAGTGCTGGCTTCCTATGCAGAAGTTTGGCGGTTCAAATCCTGGCTGGGTCAAACCACAGTGACTTACCAAATTTATACTTCGTGCTACCTAGCCTGACATTCAGCATTATTGGCAATGGGCACGGACTGGTTAGACCAACATCAGGAAAATGTGACTATGTGGGATATCAGTTTATGGTGCCAGCGGTCCTGTTTGCCAATGGAGCACTATAAAGTGGCCACGACGGTAGACTGTCACAAGTTGGTGCCCATCCTGATATGACCTTAGATGTGGCTATGATCTAAAACTCCAAGAAATAAACAAAACAGGATACAATCATGTGTGCGCGTTATGTAGAACTTTGTTTCGATGGGATGCAATCCTGTTCATTTCATCTTGTATGTGTATCTGTTTTTATGATGCTGATAATAACAAGACCATATAATAAAAGAATGTCATCAGAATTTCTCTCTCTCCTTTCTGGGAAAGTATGACATATGCTATGTGTGACTGAACAACCACAGATACACGCAGGGTAGCGCTTAGATGATTTTGTCCATGGCTTTATTACATTACTTATCAATACAATTTGGTTAAGGACACTTTTGTGCGAACTTCCTCGAGGTTAGTTTCACAGCTTACAGATTACACCTCGGAGAAAAAGCGCATCGTGACAAATAACCAGCTACTATTACAGCCTTAAATCTAGGGTGATGAGAGCATACTTCTTGGACCAACTCTGTCCTTACCTTTTTTTTCTCAATTTTATTTTAAAAATAATCCATGAATGCAATATTGAAATAGGGAATGGGAGGATGGGGTAGCACTATTAAGTCGCAATGAGTTCGACATCTTTTTTCTTTTTTTTCTATTTTTAATTTCTTTTTTGACTTTGAAGACTGGCAGTTTAATGATGAAAATGCCAACCCCCTCGGAAAGCAAGGACACATGAATGGCAGTGTTTGTGTAGCTGCTCCCCGAGATGTCGGGCCCCAGCTCCTCAGGCGCCGTTCGAGGCCTGAATGAGCTGTTGTGAGCAGCTCATAGGGTGCGGCGTGAGCAGGTCGTGTGGGTGAATGGCCGTAAGCTGATTACTGGGGGGCACGAGGGCGTGAGCCATAACTTAATAAAGGCGCCACCAGCTGGCCCGGCGGCCCGAGCTGCAGCCGGAGGTGGGACAGAGCCGTGGGTAAATACAGCCAGAAACTGCAAATACACCACACACACACCTCCAGGCTTTCGGGTTACTGGTTTGCGGCTTCTATAAGGTTGAGCAGTTCCCCCTTCAAAGCTGGATCCGCAAAACATTTAAGGTCGAATCAGAACGGGTGTCGACATGTGACGGTGCTATAGTGCACACTCATGGCGACTTAATAGCGCTACCCCACTGGGAGACCAGGTGTGGCGTACTCAGACGTGTCCCGTGCTCAGCTATGTTCACTGCTTCTGCGCATGCGTCAGAATCTAATAAGCATGGCCGTAATCGATTAACACGACCCGGGCGACTCGGGTCATCCGAGTTGTCAGAATTTCAAATAGAACACGGCGAGTGGAGTCGACAAATACACGTGCCATGTGCAAAAAAAGAATAACTTAGATTAATTAAATGGAAATATAGCTAAACTAGGCCATCATAAAATACTTTAAATCCTATTTTGCTGTAGTTTTATCGGTTATTTTAAAAAAAAGAAAAAATTGTCCACCCGAGCGCAGAGAAGCGTATTCGATTATTCGACCCGAGTTTGTAGGATGTGCGCATGCGCCAATAAGTGGCTCGGGTGACCCGAGTTGATGCGAAATCCGCGCATGCGCAGAAGCAACTGTACACGGCTGAGCACGGGACACGTCTGAGTACGCCACACATGCCACCAGCACCATGAACCGATATCCCACGGGGTCACACAATCCTGATACTGAGCTAACCAGTCTTTGTCTATTCCTATTCATGCCGAGCGCCAGGCTAGGTGACGACAAGAATAGATTTAGTCAAACCGTTGGTTTGACTCAGCTAGGATTTGAATCTCTGACCTTCCACACAGGAAGCCAGCACTATTACCGATTCGACTATCGCGCCCGATCCCCTGTGGGATAACTTGTTATATTCATATTATCTATCTGACACTGATTTCGCAGGTTATTAAAGCCGCTAGTTTGTATCCCAAGGTACTTTCCTACAAACCTCGGTGATCGGTAGAGTATCTAACGTGATTCCGTCCTAATTGTGACTTTGGACATTGTTAGGACGTAACATCCCAATATCTAACGTGATTTCAACCATATTCATAGGATTCATTATTCTTCTTGGTAATCTCATTAAAAATGTTATTTCGGGGGTTTTATTTTCCATTCGTTGATTAAGCAGCAGTAAGACGGGATGGCCGAATGAGTTAGAGCGTCCGTCTCCCGTGCTGGTAGATCATGGGTTCGAATCCTGGTCGAGTCAAACCAATGACTTAAAAATTGTTACTTGTTGCTTCCTTGCCAGAAGCTCGGCATTACTAGGATAGGGCAAGGAGCAGTGGAATGAGGAAGACCAGTCGTCTGCAACTGAAATTTCCCCTGGTTAATCAACTAATGTACCCAAAAAAAAAGAAAAAGTTCAACTGCCAACAATTGGTTTTCCTTCCTCAACCCTTCCTTGTCCTACCCTAGTAATGGCAAGCACTGGGCTAGATACTGAAAAGTATAAGTGGCTAGGTAGTGACAAGTATAATTTTTATGTAATTTAATCCACAGGTTTTGAACCCAATACCTGCCGCATGGGAAGCGATCTTTCAACTAATCTAGCCATCCTGATGTTTTACTCTTAAATGTGGTTAATTCCAGACCTTATTGACAAATTCTTTTATATTGTAATTCTTTTCTCTTTTTGTATGAGTAAATTACTACCAACAATGGCCAGAAGAAGAGTGTTTCGGCGCTGAATAGACACTTTTTTCGTCGAAATAAATATATTACACCAAAGAAAAAAAGGATTGTGACTTGAGTCAATCCACAATTAAATCATAGCAACCACCGATCACATGATTGATGTCTCTCACAGCTGGTCTTAAATCTAGATGATATAATTGATTCTTTTTTAATCACTGTGGCTCTTATATCCAAGTTATAACCTTCTATGTATTTTTTTTATTCCACTCAACATTTCCTTTATTATGCTAAATTATTCAAGATTGGCGATTGTAATTCTGACATATCTAGCAGGCATTCATCTATCTATATCTGCCCATGCAGTTAAAACTCCATAAGTGCTTTCAGTGTCTGGATATTCAGTTCAACATCAAGTATTACCCATATTAATGGAAGTTATACATATCTTCGAAGTTGATAAAAGAAAATGACAGCAAATAACATCGTAAAATGATGTATACCAACCAATAAATGTAGATTTCCATACCATGAAAAAATTAGCAGTAATTTTAACCCATTCACAATGCCACCTACCACCTCACCACTTGACTGACTTCGGGGGGGTTCGTAACCTCACGACGGTTACCGGCTGCAGAACTGCAGCAATATAGAGAGACACCGATAAATCGGTCCAATCTTTGGTTGAAGATTAATCTTCTGGTGGAATGGTTGTAGAAGCTGGGGATGTCTTTACAACAATTAAACGACGAATCGACGAATCGTGTCGTGTTATGTGGACAAAATGCAGTCCGGATAGCAAGTGTGAAGTTCACCACTACATTAGTGGCACTATTTACACTCCTCCAGAGGGCGCTATTATGCAACCATAGGTTTAGTTTTACGTCCTGGCAACACCTAAGGTCATATCAGGATGGGTACCGACTTGTGACAGTGCACACTCATGGTGGCTTTATAGTGCTGCCCAACTGGGAGACCAGGCTGCCAGCACCATGACCTGATATCCCACTCAATCACATTATCCTGACACTGAGCCAACCAGTCCTTGTGCTATCCTAATAATGCCCAGTGCCTGGCTAGGAAGCAACAAGTATCAATATTTAAGTCATTGGTTTGACTCGACCAGGCTCGAACCCACGATCTACGAAAACGGGAGACTAACAACCAGTGTTTATGTGTTGCCATGGTTACGCACCTATTTATGCACATCTTTAATGCATGGGATATTTACTCCATCCATCAATTGCGCCTATTTTAAACTATTTTTAGTTCCTGACATTTATATAAATAGGCTTCGCGTACAAATGCAGGCAGTCGCTTGTTGTGCAGACGGAGAAATGGGTGGGCGTTCTGTTTTGGGATTAATCAATGCGAGTGGTGTTCTTATTTAAATAAATTAGACAAATGAACATTCATGAGATCCTGTGGTAAAAGCATCCAGTGTTTGAAAATGTGCAGTGCATTAAGGTGGGGGGTCTCTGTTTGATCAGTTATTGTGGACTTTAGTAAAGGTACTGGATATGGACTGGCATAGTCCGTTGTCTACTCCAACATTGTGTTATTTACTTATTCACAATTACAGGTTGTTTTTTGTTTTGTTGTTGTTTTACATCCTAGCAACATCTAAGGTCATATCAGGACGGGTACTGACTTGTGACAGTGTGTAATCATGGCGACTTTATAGTGCTGTCCCACTGGGAAACCAGGCCGCCGGCACCATGACCTGGTATCCCACTCAGTCACATTATCCTGACACTGAGCACACCAGTCCTTGCCCTGTCCTAATAATGCCGAGCGCCTGGCTAGGAAGCAACAAGTATCAATTTTTAAGTCATTGGTTTGACTCGACCGGGGTTCGAACCCACCACCCCACGATCTACCAGCACGGGAGACGGACGCTCTAACTCATTCAGCCATCCCGTCTGGTCAATTACACTAAGACAGCTCACTCCCTATCTCTATCTTTACTCTAGCATTCCATACTCCGGCTCCTCCTATGGTCCAGCACGTTTTGATTCCATACTTCAGGGATCTCCCATGGTCGAGCAAGTTTTGAATTTGAATCAGACTTCTGATGTAATATTTCCCATTTCATAAACAACCTTTGAGCATACAGCAGTGTGTACGTAATATGACAATTTACATATTCCGACATTTTTCGGAAATTCCGCAATAGCCAGGTCCCAAGGTTGCCGGATTAAAGAGGTACAGCCTGTATAATGATGGGACTAGTTATAATGTACATAACTTATAACAACTTATCCTTTTGGAGTTATTCAGGGTCTCTGTGGTCAAGCTATGGCTTATATTAGTGTGTATTTGTGTAATTAAGCACTAGTGACTCTCTTCAGTGGTAGGAGTGACGGGTGGTATTTTTAAAATGACATGCTTTCATCAGTTTATGCAACTTTAAAGCTGCCACACAGCTACAGGATGTTCAGGATTTCGGGAACCTTATGCCCATACACCTGATGGGCTTAAGATGTGTCCGCGATACACAATTCTGCGCATCCATCTTGCGGGACACTAGATTATATCATGAATGGAAAAAAATATTGGTCATTTTCAAATGGCTGTTTTATTTTATTTTAACTTTTTGCAATAGCTGATCCACACTTGTGCATGCATGAATAGCGAAGGTAGATTTTAAAACTTCGATAGTATGGCGGTTTTGAATTTATGCCAGATACCTTTCCAGATAAATATATTAGGTTGATCATTATAATCTAATTTACTCTAACCCGTCCTGATATGACCATAGCCGTTGCCAGGACGTAAAACTCCAACAACCAACCAACCAATTTTACTCTAATTTGAAGTAGCTTTGATTGTTAAATGGAAATGTTGAATACAATCAGCTTCAACAATGACAGGTTCTATTAAATTGGCCTACTGCTCCTCCTATACAATAATAAATGTGTAATGTCAAATAGTCTGATGAAAGCATATAAATTTCAAAATCACGCACTTAATCTAGACTATTTATATATCCAAGTTATATACTGACGACTGGTGCTCTGAGTAAGCATTAGTGGTCTCACAGAAAGGAAAACTACATCTAGTTATTACTGCCTTGGGGGTCAGTGTTTTAACAAGCACGCCCAGATTAATTTGGCATGTTTATACTTCACATATCTCATAAGTTGGCTATTTTAAATCAAAGTTACTTCAATCTAATGTCATCATCATCATCATGCTGTCGGTTTTGATGCGACAAAGACTGCTTTCATTACTTGACTGTCGCTCTCCGTATTTCATGAAAGCTGCCTGCAAAAGTGTTGAAGTGCTGCTGGCTTTTGCAAGTTACCAGCGGCACTCTCTTGGGGAGCAAATAGAGGATTCACACCGGCAAGAACATGTCCAGACAGGCGCAAAACTATTTGTCCCTGCAGTGGCTGGTCGGGAGATGTTGGGAGTTCCATACATCAACTGCCCTTATGCTGCCACAGTGACATGGTTTTCTGTTCAGGGTTTGCTCCCTTAGCCTTCGATTCTGTCAAGAACCTGTACCACAAGGCAGTGGTTTACAACTCTGCAGGGCAGGGGCGTCAAACTCCCTCAGGTATTGCAATACCTGCATACCACATCTAATGTAAGGTACATTATAATGATCAATCTAATATATTTATCTTTGAAAAGGGATAAACAGTCAAAACCGTCAGATAATGCAATCTACTAACACAATAAGAAACAGGCATATTTGCATAACATGTTCCATTACATTGAATTTTCGAAAGCAAACCACTGCCGAAGACCCCTTCTATGTCGAAACAAATGCTTAATAAGTGCTCCAGTATTTAGCTTGGTATGTGGGCTCAAATCTAGGTCAGTATTTTTGGTGTTTTTGTTTAATGCTGCTAAGCAGCTAACCAGACGGGATGGCCGAATGAGTTAGAGCGTCCGTCTCCCGTGTTGGTAGAGCATGGGATCGTGGGTTCAAATCCTGGTCGAGTCAAACCAATGACTTAAAAATTGATACTTGTCACGTCCTAGCCAAACGCTTGGCATTACTAGGATAGGGCAAGGAGGAATGAGGAAGACAAGTCGTCTGCGACTGAAATTTCCCCTGCTTAAACAACTAATGTACCCCAAAAAAATTATATATCGATTGATAAAATTGCGGGAAATAATCACCAAGAGTAAGTAACACACGACTATGCGCACTACTGTGACACAGCTAGGTTGTGCTGTGAATATAGAAGCATCACTGAGGGTGCTTTTATCGACCATCTAGTCTATCACTCACACAGGTCACGAGTGAGTGACAAATGCTCGATGGCCCCCCACTACATCACTACATCATCATATACAAGGATCACCGCTTTGCCACGTATTTATGTGTTAGACAGGGAGGGCTGGTTTCAGGCTCTGACTCACTGAACTAAACCTATTTAGGACAATATACTGGCTTTACCATTGTATTAAATGGCAACAGTAGACATCAGCTATATATATATTTTGGTATATTAGTTGTATAAACTGGGGGAAATTCAATCGCAGACAATTGGTCTTCCTCATTCCACTACTCATCATTCGCCCATCGCGTCTGGTCACAGAGCTTGTGCATGCAAGAAAGGATTATTATCACCAGGATGGCATCATTTACTTATCATTTTGGCAATACACTAATAATGTTCAAGATTAGTATGCGAGTAGTATAAGGTGGCTCAGTGTCAGAATAATGTGACTGAGTGGAATACTTACTCTTGGTTATTAATATTAGCCCTGAACGGGATGAGTTACATGAAAGGAGAATGGAGGCCATTGGCCAAAAGATCAATCCTGTCAATATTGTGTGTTCAGAGTTCCGCAAGTCCCTCAAGAAGGACTGAAGCTGCAGCCCAGCATGCCAGGTCACAGCTTCAGCACACACACATGACGTTGGGGTTGGTGCCAATCCCCGCCCTATCCTTCACAATAGACGTCGCACCTATAACCACATGCCTGTTGACAACCAAACTTGATAGGATAGTTGCCATACATTTGTTTCTAATGTAGAATACGGTGAACTTATCCCATGCCCTGATAAATATTTTACAATATAGTTAAAATATCACTTTGTGTATGTGTCTTCATGACCTGCCGCCACGTTCCGGCTTGTAAGCTGAAGCTGCGACCTGGCGTGCTGAGGGACAAGCGGGACTTGGAATACCTGTATTACTATTAGTATTAGGCAGTAGCAACTAATTATCACCCCACACTAGGAGTGCATATCGGGCAAGGCATCAATAGCTAGCCTTCAATCTGCTCTTCACGTGATTTCTAAAGAAACTTCCTGGCGGGACATTTGATCTCGCCTGACAGACGAACCGGAAGTAATCCCCGCCTCGCTTTATTTCCGCTTTCTTTTTGCGACATTACCGTGGCCCATTTGTGACAACCGTGTACAGCGCGTGGCTGAATAAAACCGGTTGACGCAAATCCCTTGGCACCGCAGTCTGTGACGACCCTGTTGACACCATTCGCGGGTAGGTGGCGCCACGCTCTGCGCTTGTCACCGCGCATGCGCGGCTCAGCGGTTGAGGGCGCATGCGTCGACGTGGGAGCGAGGCAATGCCAGGGCCATTATGCAAATGAGGCTCAGGATTTGTCACGTGTCGAACTCTCACGGACGACGATGGGTCATACATCGCGTGACGTCACGCTGTGACGTCATTGCGGTGCATTAAATTAATTACATTTGGCTGGAGTAGCGTGCACAGCATTGATATTTTCAGTGGCACTTCCTATTCACCAGATTTTGTGTAGGCATATATATACATACCTATACTTAGTAGTATTACAGTATTATATTAGTAATAGTATTATAGTAGTATTATCTATATTACCTAAATAATTTACTCTAGCTTAAAGTCGCATAGTCCGATGAAAACATCAAATTTTCAAAACCAAAACACTTATATAGACATAATTCTACATACTGGTACTGGTGCACTTATTAAAGTTGCATAGTCCGATGGTTTTGAGTTTCTGACATTTTCTGAGATAAATACATTAGGTTGATCGCTATTATGTAACTTACTTTAGTGTGAAGTAACTTTTATTTTAAATGGCTAACTTTTGAGATATTTGAAGTGCAACCATGCAAAATTAATTTTGGCAAGCACGCCACCAACACTCTGACCCCATAGGCTTCTGCAGATACAGGTTCTATTCAATTGCCTCGGTATCCCCTTCTGTGAGGTGACAAATGTTTAATAAGTGCACCACTATTTAAGTTAGATATGTAGAATCACATTTAGATAATTGTTTTGGTTTTAACAATTTGATATTTTCCTCGGACTATGCAGCTTTAATACTGATACTGGTGCACTTATTAGGCATGTTTTGCTGCATAAAAGGTCGTAATAAGTCAATTTAATAGAACCTGTTACTACTGAAGTCTATGGTGCCAAAGTGTTGGCATGCTTGACAAAATTAATTTAGCATGTTTTGACGTCAAATATCTCCAAAGTTAGCCATTTAAAATATCAATTACTTCAAACTAAAGTAATATAGGCTATTATGATTAGCATAATGTATTTATCTCAGAACATGTCAGAAATTCAAAAGCATCGGACTATGCAACTTTAAAGTTGCATATTCCGATGGTTTTGAATTTCTGTATTTTTTCTGAGATAAATATATTAGATTGATCACTAGTATCTACTTTACATTAGTTCAAAGTTACTTTTATTTTAAATGGTAAACTTTTGAGATATTTTGAGTGCAAACATGGAAAATTACTTTTGGCAAGCTTGCCAAAACTCTGACACCATAGACTTCTGCAGTAAAAGGTTCTGTTAAAGTGACTCAGTATTGCCTTCTACGCAGAAACAAATGCTTAATAAGTGCATCAGTATCTAAGTTAGATATGTAAAATCAAAACTAGATAATTGGTTTGGTTTTGAAAAATTGGTATTTCATCAGACTATGCAGCTTTAACTGTGACAGAAGGGTGCTCCAGAACTTTGAGCGTGCTCAAAATCTTCTGGCGGCCACGTTCTACCCCGACCACAACCCGTTTTAATATGGGGTCGGACGTTTTGATAACTAGTTTGGTGTGATGGGGGTGTTAGAGAATGTTAGTTTACTTATGGGCCTGTCACACTATGGCGTATGGCTTTAGTCTATGCCGGCATATGCGGTTTTCAACCCATACGCCATCATACGCTACGCATAGGTTGGGCATACGCCGCATACGCTCATCATAGGCCGTCATATGCCGTATTACGACCGTCCGTCCAAAAAATGTTGTGCATGCTCAAAATTGTTAGTGTATG
This sequence comes from Branchipolynoe longqiensis, assembly GCA_030323885.1. Lineage (NCBI taxonomy): Eukaryota > Metazoa > Annelida > Polychaeta > Phyllodocida > Polynoidae > Branchipolynoe > Branchipolynoe longqiensis. The sequence continues at coordinate 27,599,564 of CM059191.1, forward strand.
GCTCATACGCTGCTCATACGCTAGACGTTCGCAATGCTTATGCCGGCATAGGTTACGCATAGGTTAGGGGTACGTCGGCATAGGTTAGGCGTATGTTGCACCGACATCCTCCGGGTGTCTCTGGCGTACTCACAACGTTCTGTAAAAGGGCTGTCACACTATGACGTATAGCCTTAACATATGTGATTTTCGACCAATATGCTGTCATACGCTGGCATAGGTTATGCATAGGTTGGGCATAGGTCGTATACGCTTTTCACATGCCGTCATACGTCGGCGTAGGTCAAGCCGCCCAAAAAAATGTGTGCATGTTCAAAATTTTCAACCTGCCTCATACGTTTCTCATATGCTAGACATATGCCGGCATAGGTTATGCATAGGTTAGGGGTAAGGCGGCATAGGTTACTCATACGCTGGTCCTGTCACCTCCAACTGTCAAAATAGGTCCCAATGCGCCGAGTATACATCGTCATATGCTTTGAATACGCCACCATAGGGTAGGGGTAGGTCACGCATAGGTTACGCATACGCTTCAAAAGCTCCCACAGTGCAAAAAGGTTGGCACACGTCGAGCTATGACGTTTTTCAAATTATTGCGCCACATTACGCATACGCCACCGCCATATGCTGTAGTGTGACAGCCCCATAAGTCCATCGAAGTTGCCATGCGGTCCATGCCTATTTGTATAGCATTGACTAGGTTAATAATTTACGTTCGTTCAGCACTGGTGGCAGCCGAAATTAGTAGCGCCCCCTGGAGAGTAGGCGGTCTACAACGTCCTCACATAGTGTTCTACCATAATAAGAGGTGGCGCCACGTATATTTGAGCTGCCTACGAGCTGGCAATACTGATATTTGGACTGGGCGTTGCATATTATTAACATCGTTGTTGTTGGGTGTGTCCGTGTGTCCGTGCATGCGTGTGCGTGTGTGTAAACATTTTATTCCCCTGAATAGAGGGGGTGGAATGGCATCACAAGACAACTTCGGTGGCCATATTGGATGACATACAAAAGGCTTTCTCTGTGGCGGAGTGGTTAGAGTGTTTGACTTTTTTCTAGGTCAGACTCCTAATCTGAGGGTAGGTGGTTTGATTCCCCGTGCCCCCAGCTCTGCCAATTTGGATTTCCACCGCTGTGTATAACTTTCAGCGTCATCAAAGGCCAGTTGCTCTCATACCATGTCTATGTGGTGTGGGAGGTTAAAAATCCCTTGGGTCGGTAAAAGTGTAGGCTCGGGCTTTCTATCGACCAGCAGTGGAATGAGGAAGACCAGTCGTCTATGACTGAAATTTCCCATGCTTAAACAACTAATGGACCAAAAAAATATATTTAAAAAATGCCTACACCGTGCTTATTTACTGATTTGTTGGTTTATTTGTCACTCTTTTGAGCAGTTTGGCCTCAGAAGTTGTTGTTAAAGTGCTGTCAGTAAACATGGATGTAAACTGCCCAGAACCTCCCAGAACACAAGAAAACTCTGTTTTACTGCATCTGCCTGCATTCACAACATGGCTAGGGAGGGTGCTCGTAATCCAAGATGGCTGGCCGCTGACCAGTGACTGCTGAGTGATGACGTCACATGCACTCCCTCTATTGGTATTTTTCTTCGCCGGTGCACTGGTATTCCAGCCAGACTATCACTATCAGTAAGAATTTGGACTAAATTGTATATGTATTTGATTTACATATTGATACAATGTATTGTTTGTGTGCATATTATTAGAATATACCAACCATATTAATGGGATGCATAGACATTGTGCTTGATGGATATTAGTTAATTATGATAGGCTAGCAGCAGTGTAGGGGGTACTTATCCTTACAAAACTCCTCTAAATACCGCAAACCCAGCCCTGTCTTTATTTATTCATATAATAATAACAATAATAATAAAAATAATAATGATTATTTGGTTGTTGGAGTTTTACGTCCTGGCAACATCTAAGGTTATATCAAGACGGGTACCGACTTGTGACAGCGCACACTCATGGCGACTGCCCCCAAGGGAGACCAGGCTGCCAGCACCATGAGCTGATATCCACTCAGTCACATTATTCTGACACTGAAGGCTAGGAAGTGACAAATATCAATTTTATAAGTCATTGGCTTGACTTGATCGGGAACCAAACTCCCAATTTCCCGCACGTGAGGCCCGTGCTGTACCGATTCAACCACCGCACCCGGTAAATGATGATGATGATGTTGATGTTGATGGTGACGATGATATCAACAGCAATAACAATAATAATTTGTATATTATATATATGTGTGTGTCTGAGTGATATCGCACTAGGTCAGTCCGATCTGATTTTTATCACAATATCAGACGGGGCAGCACGACGCCAGACACCATAGTTTGTTTGTTGTTCTACGTCCTAGCAACATCTAAGGTCATATCAGGACAGGTACCGACTTGTGACAGTGCGCACTCATGGCGACTTTATAGTGCTGCCCCACTGGAATACCAGGCTGCCAGCACCATGACCAGGGCCCGTATGCATGGGTCGGTGTTAGCAGCTTTTGGTGTTACAGCCTGACACCGTTTAGCTATCACTGAGGTCGGGAAATATGTCAAGCGGTATGCAGGAGCGCGTAACACTTTCATTATAGCTAAACGTGAATTTATTTATAGATTTGGGAAATCCCTTTGTGCCTGTAGCTGGCGAGCACCGCTATTTGACAATATCGCCGCTGATTCGGCGATTGCGATGGCGATTTGTTTACTTTACATTCGTCGATTCGACAATATTAATATCGCCACCGATGCGGCGGCAGCATTACTATTGCTTCGAATTTAGGGTTAATTTCATGAAATTTCACTTATTGCGTATGTAATTCTGTTAAATATGATAGCATTGAATAGATTTGGGCCTAATATATTGCCGCCGATGTGGCGGCGGCGGCGGGGGTTGCTTGCATTCGTCGATTCGACAATATTAATATCGCCACCGATGCGACGGCAGCGTTAATATTGCTTCGAATTTAGGGTTAATTTCATGAAATTTCACTTATTGCGTATGTAATTCTGTTAAATATGATAGCATTGAATAGATTTGGGCCTAATATATTGCCGCCGATGCGGCGGCGGTGGCGGCGATCGACAGTATGGATATCGACGTCCATGCGGTGGCGGCAGCGATTTGTTTACTTTACATTCATCGATTCGAATAACGCCGCCAATTCGGCCGCGGCTTTAATATCGGTTCGCTTTCAGGGTTAATTTGATAAAATATCACGTTTCAAGTATGTAATTCTGTCAAATATGATCACATTGAATAGATTTGAGCCTAATCGGTGCCTAACACCAACCTTAAGGCCCTGTCACACTACGACGTTTTTCCCCAATGCGCGTCGACGTGTTGCCTTTTTGGTCGAAACGTCGGGACACAACGGGACACGTTACCGGCGCGTTAACGGCGCGTCGGTACACGTCGGTACACGTTGAGTGCCCCCAGCAACATTTGGAGCCACACGTTGGCGCGCGTCGGGCCGCGTCGAGGTTTTGTGCATGCACAAAACTTGCGATGCGCGCCAACGTGTTGGATCGCGCGTTACCGGCACATTGGCAGGACGTGGACCCACGTTACCAGCGCGTTGCCAGCCCGCTTGAACCACGTTGAGCAACGTCCATCAACGCTGGGGAATCTTTCGCCAAACTGCGTTGGACGTGTTGCTGGCACGTCTTGACATGTTGCTGGCGCATCTTGACGTGTTGCTGGTGCCTCTTGACGTGTTGCTGGCGTGTCTGCCATGCGCCTAACGTTACCCGGCGTTCTGCGAACCTTTAATGACGCGCTACCCCCACGCCGGCGGCGCGCCGACAACACGCCGACAACACGCTGGGAACCTGCTGGCAGGACGTTGACACTTTGTTCCGCCGCACGTCGAACCCCACCAACCGTAGCAGGTTAATGACCCGTTGTTTATGCTTTTTCCACCCGCAACGTCGATACCCGTTGACGGCGCGCTAATAACATGCTATTATCACGCTACCAACACGCTGCGGCCCGTCCAACTACCCCCCGAAACGCCGAAAAGTTTGACGTTTCTCGACGCGTTGATAATATTTTGCGCGTTGGCGGCACGCCAGAACAAACGTCGTAGTGTGACAGGGCCCTTAAACCACCTATGGAACAAGGTTACCCTAACCTAGTTTAAGGTTGTGGTGTTAGGCCTATCACCTACTCTTGCATTCCACTTTTCGCCGCTAAACGTGGAATTTCCCCCTACCACCGTTTTGGCTCGCTAACACCGACCCATGCATATGGGCCCTGATATCCCACTCAGTCACATTATCCTGACACTGAGCCAACCAGTCCTTGTCCTATCCTAATAATGCCGAGCGCCAGACTAGGAAGCAACAAGTATCAATTTTAAAGTCATTGGTTTGACTTGACCAGGATTCGAACCCACGACCCCACGATCTACCAACACGGGAGACGGACGCTCTAACTCATTCGGCCATCCCGTCTGGTCCAGACACCATAGAGACTAATGCGCGGTGTGCACCAGACTGTTAGCTTTTGGTGAACCACGCCCTTGGAAAGAGGTTCTGAGCGTTCCTCCACACCCACACACATAACATACGCGGCCACAGTCGGCCCAGACAGCCAGCGGAGGAGGTACACCGGGAACTCCATGGTAACGCTGACAGGTCTGCACACACCACACCGTACACCTAGGTAAGAGAAGCTAGTTTAGATTCGTCGAGGTTCATTTCACATGTCATGGCAGTGCATATGAAGCGACTGTACACGTGGAATGGTGCTTGGTAGCTTCTATTTAGTACTGGTACTAGTAACACCCACCTACTGGAGAGTGTCGGACCGCCGTGTGGCAGGTTACTGGAGGTGCAGGCACCCCCATCCTACCCCACCCCGGTGCATGCTGGGTACTGGCACACACCCAGAGTTTTTACTGTAAATACGGCACTCCTGCTAGATAAAAGATTCACCCCCTGCGCAGAGTAGGGGTGAATGACAAAGTAGTTTAAAGTCTAAATACAGGCGAAGAGTTACTTTAGTATGGAACAAGAAGTGGAATACCTGGTTCCAGTGTCAACTGGCTACTTATATCAACACAGTGTTGGTGAAATTGGAGAGAATTCAAAAAGGCAAGATGGCAACCACAGAATGCTGTCGATTTCACTTTTAAAGTCTATTAAAGCTGCATAGTGCGATGAAAATATCAAATTTTCAAAACCAAAACAATTATCTAAATTTGGTTCTACATATCTAACTTAGATACTGGTGCACTTATTAAGCATTTGTCACCCCATAGAAGGGAATACTGAGGCAATTGAATAGAACCTGTTACTGCAGAAGCCTATGGGGTCAGAGTTTTGACAAGCTTGCCAAAATTAATTTTGCATGGTTCCACTTCAAATATCTCAAAAGTTAGTCACTTAAAATAAAAGTTGCTTCAAGGTAATGTAAGATACATAGTAACGATCAACCTAATGTATTTATCTCAGAAAATTTCAGAAACTCAAAACCATCGGACTATGCAACTTTAAGCTACATGTTTTATTATATTTTTCAACTCAAAAATAGCTGGTAAATATGAGTATGTATATGAAGAATATATTTTGCTTCTTAAATTAAGAATTGATGTACTGATTTCATTTCCCAAGCCATTGTCCATTTTTTCTAATGCGAGTAATCGGTTGTTTTTCACCCCTACTGCAAGTTTGGGTTGAATCTTTTAACTACTTCCTACGAGTGTTCCGCTCCAATAAATTCATGGGAGTTATTTCACCGACGTTCATTTTGACGTTTATGCCTCGGGATAGTCAAATGATGTGTATGGATTCATCTCTGGAAGTGGGTTATTAATGTGAATCTGTGTGAATATATATGCATGTATGTGTGTATAAGGATGAACCTCGATCCAACGGACACCGATGCAACGGATTCCGGATCCAACGGACACAATCCGCTAGAGTGAATATCTGAACATTTGCGCACTTTAAGAGAACTAGTTATTTTCTGAACCCCAGCCTTCCATCAGCAATAGTTCAGTAGCCACAACCAGTGCTTCAGATTTCCTTGGCTTTGAGTCTGAAGACTCTGACTCAGAGTAATAGCTACTCTGAGTCCCACTATACAATCACGGCAAAAGAAACTCATCTCTCCACCATGGTTTCATACCCCACGGAAAATTTCATCGCTGCAACGGACAAATGGCTTTAACGGACAACTGCTCCCCCCTATTAGTCTGTTGGATCGAGGTTCATCTGTATATAGATATAGCATGTGTATATATATATATATATATATATATATATATATATATATATAGGTCAGCCTCACGAAAATGGGCCAATTGGAGGAAGTTGTCGGCGTCGATCATTGGATATCGGCGTCGATCGGTATAATTATAGTTTAGCATTGTCAGAGGTGTTGGAAAGTCCTTAAATTTATCCTGAATGTAAAGGTCGATTAAATACAACAACCTTATTTGTTTCTAGGATAATTTAATATAAAACAAAGAAATGCACTACACTTTAAGAATTGCGACACCGACATCTGGTAAAGTTGTCGGCGTCGATCATTGGATGTCGGCGTCGATCGGTATAATTATAGTTTAGCATTGACAGAGGTGTTGGAAAGTCCTTAAATTTATCCTGAATGTAAAGGTCGAGAAAATACAACAACCTTATTTGTTTCTAGGATAATTTAATATAAAACAAAGAAATGCACTACACTTTTAAGAATTGCGTTGCCGACATCTTCAATTGACCACCGATTGGCCCATTTTCGTGAGGCGACTCATATATATATATATATATATATATATATATATATATATATATATATATATATATATATATATATATATATATATATAGATATATGTGTATATATAATATATATATAGTAAAACCTCCCTAACCGACCACCTCCACAGATCGACCACTCCCCTATATCGATCCCTTTTTTGGGGTCCCAAAAATGCCATTGTAACCAGATTTTAACTCCCTATACCGACCACCTCCATAAATCGACCTCTTAAAGTCGGTCGATTTAGAGAGGTGTTACTGTATATGTGTGTGTGTATACATGGGCAAATTTCAGAGCTAGGAATTGGAAGTTTGGCCCAATGGGGACACCAGATGGTAAAGTGCATTAGGTCGTGGGGGTGGAGGGTTACTCCCATTATCAAGGGAGATAATGTTATGAACACCACACATGCATATATATATATATATATATATATATATATATATATATATATATATATATATATATATGCATATACACATACATACTTTATATATATGAGCATGGGTTGGGGCTATTTGGCCCGTGGTGTCATGTGTGGCCCGGGTGTGTATGTGGTGATAAGTGTATCTCATTCGGGTTGTCTAGGCTCTGTGGGCGGGCGGTGGAGGGTGTGTGTCCGTATGATGGGTAGGTGTGGGGGTGGGGGTGTTGATGGCCGCCCGACCCCGACCTGCTTTCTGCCTGTGGGTATACAACTGACTTCACCTCCACCTCCATACAGCCAGTTCACCTAGCCTCCCTCCGCAAGGCGGCGCTACCAGTTCACGTAGTCTACGTCACGAGTATGACATGATGTAGATAAAGGATTCACCCTGTACTCGCAGTACATGGGTGAATACCAGCCCTATATATAATGCCAAGTACACACCTACCGTTTACGATTCGCGCACTAAAACTCGCGACGACCTTACGACTGAGAACGGGCCGATTCATTTTTCGAATCGCGAATCGTATTCGCAAGCAAGCAGTTTTAGCCCTAAAACTGAGTTTTAAGTCGTGAATCGCAATCGGTAGGTGTGCTAGGGGAGTGCACACCTCACGACTTTTGGGCAGTTTTAGATCGTATACGGTTGGTGGGTGCGGAAAAACGGTAGGTGTGTACCTAGCATAAGCTGTCGAAAAAGCTGGAAAATGAAATGAGAGCCACAGTAACCCTTTGCTGGAGGTACTTTTTTCGTTCAAACATCAGTAGTTAGTAAATCGTTTATTTGGCTATTGGGGTTTTATGCATAATTGGGATATAGACATTCACGAGATCAAAACATGCAAGCTCGTTTTGATTGTGACACGGTAAAGTGCCTAAAACACATATTATGCAATAGGTGTTTATGTATATATCTATAGTGGTATGCGGGTAATGCAGTACCTCGGATACCTTAGGTGCTAAAATACCTCAGGGAGTTTGACGCCACTGCCTTGCAAAGTTGTAAACCACTGCCTTGTGGTACAAGTTCTGGTTCTTGATAGAATCAAAGGCTAAGGGAGCAAACCCTAACAAAAACCATGTTATCGTGGCAGCATTAAGGGCGGTGATGAATGGAACTCCCAACATCTCCAGACCAGCCACTGCAGGGAGAAATAGTTTGCGCCTGTCTTGACATGTTCTTGCTGGTGTGAGACCTCTATTTGCTACCTGAGAGAATGCCGCTAGTAACTGGCAAAGGCCAGCAGCACTTTGCAAGCAGCTTTTATGAAATGTACAACCGCACAAAGCGGCGGTTGAGTAATGAAAGCGGTCTTTGTCGCATTGCGACTGACAGCATGATGATGATGATAAATAGATAGATATATAGAGATATGTAGGCCTATACAGAGGGTGAGACCATATGACTACTTTTATTGTCGAGGTCAGCATGTGCAGACTCGGTTATATATATAAATATATAGGCATATATATATATATATATATATATATATACATGTGTTGTGCGTCCACATCCAAGTTTATGAGGTTAGCAGTGGGTTTAGGTAATGGCCACATAAAGCATGGTGGCCATATTACCGCCGGATGTAAGGGATGGGCACTGTGGGATAAGATTGGCTATAACAAAGCTATACCATGTTGATATATCATGCTGATATATCACGTTGACAATATTGACCTATATGTTGATATATCATGTTGATATATCACACTACATCTTTGGACACAGTAATTATATATAACCATATACGACTAGTATAATCAACCGCTGTGGTGGCAGCATCGGTAGAGCACAGGCTTCCCACCTGGCAGGTCAGGAGTTCGAATCCCGGTCGAGTCAAACCAATGGCATACAAAACTGATGCTTGTCGCTTCCTAACCTGGCGCTCAGCTTTACCAGGATAGGGCATGAGAGGTTATCTCAGTATCAGGATAATGTGACTGATTGGTATATCACGTCATGGAATAAGCAACACTATAACGTTACCATGACGGCCCACTGTCACAAGTCGGTACCCATCCTAATATGATTTCAGATGTTGCTAGGGCGCATAACCCTAACAAACAAACAACTATTGCTGTAATGAGGAAGCGGAGAGAATATTCTAGTTATTAGCTCATTTCCATGATTTAACCAATTTGGTTTTGAGGCTAATTATCTATATATGCAAATACTTGACCATCGGTTCAAAGCAGACTGCATAGGTCTATATATATATATATATATATATATATACATACATATATATATATATATAGAGAGAGAGAGAGAGAGAGAGAGAGAGAGAGAGAGAGAGAGAGAGACCCAACACCAACCACTATTACAATCTAATATAGAGAGAGTGCACGTGACATCATCACTCAGCAGTCAGCAGCCAGCCATCTTGGATTACGAGCACCCTCCCTAGCCATGTTGTGAATGCATGCAGATGCAGTAAAACAGAGTTTTCTTGTGTTCTGGGCAGTGTACATCCAATGTGTTTACTTACAGCATTTTAGCAACAACTTCTTAGGCCAAACTGCTCAAAACAGTGACAAATAAACCAACAAATCAGTAAATAAGTACAGTGTAGGCAGTTGCAAGCCTTCTGTATGTAATCCAATATGGCCACCGAAAATTGTCTTGTGACGTCATTACACCCCCTCTATAGTCATATCATACTCTATATAACCCAGCGCGACACCTGGTGGGTGGTTCACTGACTAGTCATTTCCATTTTACCCCAGGCGCAGCCAGACAACCGTCTAGCCTAGACTCGACGCACAACTTACAGGATGAAGGGAGTCCTGCTTAGCCTCGTTCTGGTCGTGTGTGTGATGGGTGAGTAGATTATGTATTCACTATAGAGCCCTCGTTATTGCTGGTGACGTTTTTTGTTTGTTTGTTCGATTTTAGCGCTTCACATCCGAGCAACATCTAAGGTCATATCAGGATGGGCGCTGACTTGTGACAGTCCGCACTCATGGTAACTTTATTTTGCTGCCCCATTGGGAGACTGGACTAGTAGAACCATGACCCGATATCCCAAATCCTTTTACTGAGTGAACCAGTCGTTGCCTTATACCCGTCCTGATATGACCTTTTGGGGGAAATCATTGGCCTGACCCCTCGCACAGGAAGCCAGCCAGCGCTCTCACTGATGCAGCCCACTCAGAGGATGGTGTGATGGGGATGTGTGCAAACTGAAAAGTAGGTCGACCCTTCCCTGCAGCAAGTGTGCTCAACAGCTCTTGTCTTTGGGGACCAAGTCTCTACTAAGGATTTTCAATGGCTGTGAGCATTCTTCATACAGAAAAAGTGAAATATCTCTAAAACTACACCATCTAGAAACAAACCGCTTGGAATACATATAGAAAACATATTCAACGAACAAATTATATTAAATTTATATGGTTAGGGTTCAGCATTTCAATTAATTTTGAATAAAATTGACGTTTTGCACTGCGCGTATAGGCAAACTCAATGCAATGTCAATGGCCGTGAGCAATCTTCATACAGAAAAAGTGAAATATCTCTAAGACTACACGATCTAGAATCTAACCACTTGGAACACATATAGAAAACATATTCAACGAATAGATTATATTAAATTCATAAGGTTAGGGTTTCGCATTTCTATTAATTCTGAATAAAACTGACGTTTTGCACTGCGCGTACCAGCAAACTCAATGGCAGTGTGCATTCGTTCTGCAGCCAAGCTGCGCGCGCATACACAATGTTTATAAACATTGAAAGGGGTCTATAACTAGACGCGAGGCGCGACGAGTTCACGCAGAAAACCAGGTCACGGTGCCACTGATGAATACTTCCGGTGCGGAGAAAACAACAGGGCCTCTCTTTGAGAGAAAAATGGACTCCAGCGGTGCACATGCGTGAGCATCGGTAGCAGTACCATAAACTACACATGTGTTTGTTACCCCCCCTTCCCCCTCCCCCCTCCCGCGGATTTGCTCCCGAATGGAGACATCATACTGTGAGCTTGTCAGTGGAAAATTCTGAAAGTGTAGGCCTATGTTATGTGGTGATTAGGAGTTTTTTGTTTGTTTGTTTTTTCATTTCGTTTCACTTTATTTTTTCTTCTTTTTAAAAATGTGGGCTATCTGTCGGTAACAGGAGGACACTGGCCGAAATCAGCACCGCTTCATATGAAGTAAACAACAATGAGTCCACCACCCATAGGGTCAAGACCGGGGTGCCACAGGGCTCCACCCTAGGACCCCGGCTATTCCTAATCTGTATTAATGACCTACCACTAGTATCTGAAAGAGCAGCATTTACATTATTTGCTGATGATGCAGCACTCACAGTACACAATAGAGATATTGTGGCAGCTGCAGCCCAGACAGAGATGGTGCTAGATGAGGTATACATGTTTGTAATATAACACAATTAAGTCAATTATAGGAACATACATTCCTCCATACCAGCTTCACAGGCGCTTTTATATTATGCAATGCTAGCACTCCAATATATATATATGCACATATATATTTATATTAATTGTGCATGTGTTCAATTAAATTATCTCCTAAATTACTTCAAATTAACGCCAAATCTACCTAACAAATAACATATTTGTCTTTTTTAAATGACAGAAACGTAAAATCATCGTACTTTGGAGGCAGTGTGTAAACAGTATAAATAGCATTGACCTATTTAACTGTTTCTCCCACGCACGAACAAAAACAAAAACACTTCCTATCTTGATTAGGTAGTTTAACCGAACACTCATTGGCACGAGCCTATCAGGAAAATGAGGGTTGGTGGTGGGAGGGGGGGGGGGGGAGTTGGTGAGGGTGGGTGGGGAGTTGGTGAATTTGTGAGCATGAGAGTGAGCGGGTTGATGGGTGAGTGGGTGGATCCGTAAGTGCGTGTGGGTAGGTGAGTACGTGTGGGTAGGTGGATTTGTGAGTTAGTGGGTGGGTGTGAGTTAGTGAGTGAGAGGTTGGGTCGATTGGTTAGTTAGTGAGTAGGTGAGTGAGTAGGTTGGTGAGTAAGCGGGTTGATTTGTGAGTTAGTGAGTAGGTGAATGAGAGGGTGGGTGGATTGGTTAGTTAGTGAGTAGGTGAGTGAGATGGTGGGTGGATAGACTACATCACGGTTCCAGCGGCGCGGTGCATTGTGGGATGCGTCAGAGCAAAACAACCCCACCCCCCCCCAAGAAGCACATGGCACATGCTAATACACTGGGTGCAGCTATGAAATGTGCTAGTTTAAGCTCATCTCAGCTCCTGTTTGAAACATAGAATACCAACTAAAAAAAAAATATAATAAATTAAGATATTAATCTTTTATCCAGCATTGCATTTACATCAATATAATCAGCACATCTTATGCCATGTGCATTTATATTTAGACAAATCTAGGCACTCAGACTAGTGTTAGAGCCATAGCCAGAGTCAGTTTTACTTATTTTAGGCACAAACCGCTTGGAACACATATAGAAAACATGTTTAACAAAAAGATTATATTAAAATAATACGGTTAGGGTTTTGGATTTCTATTAATTTTGAATAATAGTGACGTTTTTCACTTGGCAAACTCAATGGCCATACGCCTTTGCTTTGCTCCCAACGCCGTTTTCAGCGCAGGCGCAGTCGGAACCGTGATGTAGTCTATTGGTGAGTTAGTGGGTGGGTAAGTGAGTGGGTGGGCCCGTGAGTTATTTAGTGAGTGAGTGGGTGAGTTAGTGAGTGGGTGGATTGGTGAGTTAGTGGGTGGGTGGGCTGGTGAGTTATTTAGTGAGTGGGTGGATCGGTAAGTTAGTGATTATGTGAGTGGGTGGGTGTGGGTGAGTGAATGGGTGGATTGGTGAATAAGTGGGTGGGTAAGTGAGTGAATGGGTGGATTGGTGAGTTAGTGGGTGCGTGACTGCAGCGAGTGGGTGTGGGTAAGGAGTAAGTAGATGGGTGAGTGGGTGCTGGTGATTTTACGCCATGTCGGAAACAAAAGCCATATTCAATGACAGAAGTGTAGCGACCAAATCTGCCATGCCACATGTCCATTTTAGGGCTGAGTAACCCGGCAACCAGTGTGTCCTGCCCCATAACGCACCGCGCCCCATGACGTTAAGTCAACCAATTCAAGATGCGGGCGCCGCCTGGAGTTCGTCACGGGAGTCATGCACAGATATAGGTCACGCAAACGCAGATATACTGTAAACCACCAAACTGTCATCCTCCTTTTCAATTTCAGTATGCGATTTCATTTACGTAATCGAATCATTTGCAGGTTCTAAGATCGTGGTTGGATATTGTCTAATGCGATGTCATATTGCTTAAATTCCTCTCTTTTAAATTATTAAATTTTCTTGTTGGTATTATATCTGGAAAGTATATCATGGACCTGTTTGTAAATGCAGGCTTCACTGTAAGTAGACTTCCCAGCACTCGGGATATGGAGTGTGCAGACTGTTGGATACCTGAAAGTTGCATCATCCAAGGTGTTTTTTTTTCCTTTTTCTTTAAAAATGTATTAGCTAGATCATTATAATATAGACTTTCCATTACCTTGAAATAACTTATTTAAAATGGTTATTTGAAGTGAAAACATGCAAATAATTTTAGCATGCTTGTCAAAATGCGTCACATCATATTCATAGCCTTAACAGTAACAGGTTCTATTAAAGCTGCATAGTCCGATCAAAACTTCAAATTTGTTAAAGCAAAACACTGATTTAGATGTAAACCTATATAGCTAACTTAGATACTGGTGCGCCTATTACGTATGTGTTACTACATAAAGGTCAATTTAATTGAACCTGTTAGTATTGAAGTATCAAAGTTTTGACAAGCATGCTCAAATTAATTTAGCATGTTTAGACTTCATAGTTACTTCACCTTAAAGTAGGTAGATTATAACCATTAAATTCACGACCATCGGACTATGCTACTTTAAATTGATATAGTCTTCCATTTTTGCGACAAAAAATATTGCCTAATAACTGCGCCAGTATCGAAGTTGGATATTTGAGATCAAATCTAAGTAAGTGCTTTGATTTTTTTTTTTAATAGTGTCCCTTCATCGTAGGCTATGCGGCTTTAATTTCTTTGCACTGTTATATAAAACAGCGTGGAGGAAAAATAATTAGTGAGAACTGAGACTACAGAAATGTGGTAACATAAAACTAGCAAAGTACAAAGGTTGCTTGGCATACGAATACGCCATATCAGAGGTCGCTAAGTGTGGTGTCCATGGTAACGCGTGCACGCTTTGGGTAGTTTTACGGCGGAAATAACATGGTATCCATATGGCACTATGGAACAATGCACTAAGCAACCAGTCATGGCCGTATTTGTCCTCGGGCCATGTTCCTGTCACCTAAGACTTGTATTTGGGGAGATTAGACAGAAATAATGACTATATCGGTTTTTTGGTAGTTTTTTTTGGGGTGTTTTTTGTGTAAATATATTTATTGCTGTCTGAAAACTGGAGGAGACTGGGTGTGTTTGTGCCCTACTGGAGAGACCACCCCTGGCTGCACATCTGCTGGACACGCCTCCAGGGTGTTTGCCTTCTGTGTGACACCAACTGTGGTGTATTCATTTATCCCCATGCCTCCCTCCACCCTACCCCTCACCGTCCACATCCAAACAGGTTTCCTGTCCGCCGCAGTCACACCACTATGTAGTGTTTTTTTGTGTACGCGTCAGCCCAACGCCATCATAGAGCATAACTAAAGTTACCAAGTCCAATGGGACATACAACTTTTCGAAACCAAATCACTAAAGCCCCAGTCACACCTACCCGGTGTGGTGGTTTCAGCGGGTTCCCGTGCTCAGAGGCCAGGGCGGTCTGGGGCATCCGGGGCGGTCTGGGGCATCCGGGCTCGATCCGGCATGGTAGTCGTAGTAGTAGTAGCAGCGAAACAGCGCCGGACCACCCCCGGATCGCACCGGCCGGGTACGTGTGACCGCGAGGCAAAACACGACAAAAATAGCGATTTTATCCGGGCGACTGGTCTGGGGGTGGTCCGGCTCAAAATCCGGGGCTCGTCCGGGTAGGTGTGACTGGGGTAGATTATACGAATCAATTTAATATATTTATCTGAGAAAAATGGCCGAAATTCAAAACCGTAATACTATGCAACTTTAATATAATTGGTATTATTATACACACGAAAATGCATGTATATACTTTTAATTGCACACTATTATATTATTATTATTATTATTAGTGAAACACAAACATTAATTTCAGACTTACAGATACTTTTAATAGTACAATTTTCTATATTTGTTATTCGTGAAACACGAAAATTAATTTGATACTTGCACATACTTTTAATTGTACAATATTATTATATTATTATTATTATTATTGAAACACGAAAATTAATTTGATACTTATGGGAGTTTTTTTCCTGTTTATTTTTGCAGCAGTTGTGTCTGCCAAGCACTGCAAGAAGCACCGGCACGAGGGATGCCGGTTATTCAAGGGTCGATGCACCTGCGAGGTGGTCCGGGGGTGCCACAACCCCTTCCCTTATAACACAGAGAAGGAATGCCTCGACGACGCCAAGGGTGAGTCTTAACATGCCGTTATTACGCGATATGGGGCTTAAGGCTGGAAGCACTATAGAGGGGGTGTAATGATGTCACGAGGCAACTTTCGCTGGCCATATTGGATGACATACAGAAGGCTTGCAACTGCCTACACTGTGGTTATTTACTGATTTTTTGGTTTATTTGTCACTGTTTTGAGCAGTTTGCCCTCAGAAGTTGTTGCTAAAGTGCTGCAAGTAAACACACTGGATGTAAACTGCCCAGAACCTCCCATAACACAAGAAAACTCTGTTTTACTGCATCTGCATGCATTCACAACATGGCTAGGGAGGGTGCTCGTAATCCAAGATGGCATCCCGCTGACCGCTGATTGCTAAGTAATGATGTCACATGCACTCCCTCTATGGACTGAGTATAGACTACATCACGGTTCCAGCGGCGCGGTGCATTGTGGGATGCGTCAGAGCAAAACAAACCCACAAGAAGCACATGGCACATGGTAATACACTGGGCGCAGCTAGGAAATGTGCTAGTTTCAGCTCATCTCAGCTCTTGTTTGAAACATAAGCCGTGTTCACACGGGAAAAGTTTACGCCGCTTTATACAAGGCGGATAACATGAACCGAACTAGTGTCGCGTCCACATTGGCAGTACTTGGGCCGGAAATCGATATCAGCGCATGAGCAAGTCCATACTAACCAGCGCCAGTTTCGGTTAGTTGACGTCGGCACGAGAGAGTGTCGGTTCGACCTAGATATGTATGGACTGAATCGTATTGGTTTCGAACGGTCAAAACTTCTGCTGGGCAGTGAAAACCTTAAAATAAATCATAAAAAAAATATATGTGCACCTCTAGCAGGTTCATAGACCAAATTATATTATATAGTGTGACATGCTTAATCCGCTCCAAAAAAGTCGGTTGCGTTCACACCGGCGATATAAGTCGAATCATAAAATTTGGTTCATATAAACCACCTACACAAGTGGTTTATAAAATCCGAATAATATGAATCGAATCAGCCCTAATCCGACTTAGCCTCGCGTTCACACGCGAGATGTAACCCGAACTATACAAGTCGATTTTTATGATTCAAATTAACTGCCCCGTGTGAACACGGCAATAGAATACCAAGTAAAAAAATATATATATAAAATTAAGATATTAATCTTTTATCCAGCATTGCATTTACATCAATATAATCAGCACATGTTATGCCATGTGCATCTAGATTTAGACAAATCTAGGAACTCAGACTACTGTTAGAGCCATAGCCAGAGTCAATTTTACTTATTCTATTCATGTTTTTATATATATCCTATGGTTAATGACATATGTAGAAATAGAAAATGAGTAGGGTTCATCAGATATTGGTTATATATTTCTTTAAAACAAGTTTTTGTTGACACATTTGACATTTTAATATTTAGAACAAGAATGACTTCTGGCTAATCAATGGTGATGTAAACATCAGCATGTAAAGTGACTGAAATTGTATGTTTCTTAGCTCAAAATGCTTAATTATGGAGAGCTGTGTCTTAAAAATATTCATTATATTATTATATTGCATCCTTCCTTCCATGTTTGTGCCAGGTTGTTATGTATTTCTATTTATTTTGAATAAAATGGCAGCTTTGCCCTACGCGTATCGGCAAACTCAATGGCCATACGCCTTTGCTTTGCTCCCAACGCCGTTCTCAGTGCATGCGCACTCGGAACCGTGATGTAGTCTATTGTCCGAGGAGTGAATCGAAATCTATATGCACATTCCATTGATCTGACATTTATATAAAGCTTGTTTTATTTAATATATTTACCTAAAGAAATGATGGAAATTCAAACCTGTCTGACGATGCAGAATTATGCATGTTTCACAGTCGTGTCCTACCCCGGCGTCCCACTATGGCGTCCTAGCCTGGCGTCCTACCCCGGCGTCCCACTATGGCGTCCCACTCTGGCATCCCACCTCGACGTCCCTATAATATGGATAATTTACAGTCGCCATCCCTGTTACTAGTCCAAGTAAATCGAGGTCTATAATATGCGCATTCCACTTAGAGCTGTATAAGTTCAACGAAAGCATCCACTTTTCAGAAACTATATACTAACTTTGATACTGGTGCACTGCACTTATTAAGCATTCATTGTTGCCTAGAAGAGAAAACTAAGTCAATATAACCGACACGTTGTTATTGAAGCCTGTAGGCCTACTATACAAATTTCGGAGCGCACATCAAACATTAATTTGGCACGTTTTCACTTCAAATATCTCCAATGTTAGTTATTAAAGCTACTTCAAATTAAAAGAAATGTAGATTATAATTGTTGGTTGGGTTGTTGGGGGTTTGAGTCCTGGCAACATCTAAGGCCCTATAAGGACGGGCGGTAGATTATAATGATCAAATTAATATATGTATATCTAAATAAATGACAGAAACTCAAACCTATCTACTATACAGACTCATACATACAATTCGCCGTTGGTGTCCCAGGTTGGCGTCCTACCCCGGTGTGGCGGTTTCAGCGTGTTCCCGTGCTCAGACGTGTACCTCACTTCTGCGCATGCGTCAGAATCTAATAAGCATGGCCGTAATCGATTAACACTACCCGGGCGACTCGGGTCATCCCAGTCGTCAGAATTTCAAATAGAACACGGCGAGTGGAGTCGACAAATACATGTGCCATGTGCAAAAAAAGAATAACTTAGATTAATTAAATGGAAATATAGGTAAACTAGGCCATCATAAAATACTTTAAATCCTATTTTGCTGTATTTTTATCGGTTATTAATTTTTTTTTTTTAAATTGTCCACCCGAGCGCGGAGAAGCGTATTCGATTATTCGACCCGAGTTTGTAGGATGTGCGCATGCGCCAATAAGTGTCTCGGGTGACCCGAGTTGATGTGAAATCCGGCCATGCGCAGAAGCAACGGGACACGGCTGAGCACGGGAACAAGCTGAAACCGCCACACTGGCGTCCCACGTCAGCGTCCTGCCCCAGCGTCCCACCATGGCGTCCTACCCCGGCGTCCCTGTACAATACATAATCTACACAATCGCCGTCCGTGTCACTCCAGAGGGGAGAAAAATATTGATGCACAGTAATTAAATTTCGGCAAAAGCAAAAAGAAGGCTTATAATTCATTATTTGAGATATTGAATGCTTACTCTTCTTAACAAAATTACATCACTGTCGTACTACATGATCTGCATCAAAACGGTGGTCGCTTAACAGGATTAAAGACATGGGAGAATTTACTATTTGTGTAAATCGGGTTTCTTTATTGCTTTCTTGATGCAATAAAACAAAATTGACAAATTTTGGGAAGCTTAGCAAAACAATGTCACGCATTGACTACATATCAAATACTTAATTTCTGGGGTTTTTTTTTTTTAGTTGTGTTTTTTGTGGGTTGTTTTATTTTCAATTTCAAGTTGTCGTTCTAAGATTCCCCAGCACCACTTCCTTTGGGTTTTCATAGTAACCAGTGTTTTCGATGGGATATCTAAAAGGAACAAACAGACCCATTTTCCCGACAGGTCAGTGTGTGATGTGTGAGAGGGGCTGGGTGCGGGAGGTGGGGGGGGGGGGGCCTCCGGGAGTGCCATAGGGTATGTGGGCACTCACTGACCGGTATGTACGAAGGTCAACCACGTTCCAGGACCTTTGACCCGGTGGTCGCAGAGGTGAAGACGGTGGCAGGTAAAGGTGCACCTGGTGACCTCTGTAACCATGGTAACAAAACAGCACATTAGCTACAGACTGATAAATGCAACATATACTAGTATATATCAAATTGTTCAATAGGCAACACTATTGGTCAGGGACGAAAAATCTGTTTTTGCTCATTTCCGCCTTTTTATGCAATAAAGCGAGACAGTTACTCGTATGCTTAAAGTTGCATAGTCCGATGGCTTTCGAATTTTTGCATAATCTTTTAGATAAATATATCAAGTTGACTATTATAACCTACTATTCATTATTACACAGTCATTTTAATGGAAAATGGCTAGTTTTGGAGCAATTTGAGTTGAAAGAACCCAAAATCATTTCAGCAAGCTTGTCAAAAGTCTTGTTGTTGTGGCCCAGATTCACATCTCGTAATGGTCATGTGATGAGGAATGGCCTATTAATATGTAGGTAGTGTGGAACCTGACTAATGCCATATATGGTACTGGGAATGAGGGTAGGACTAATAAGGTCATGAGATTGATCTAATTGGTTAGTGGTCTCCCTGCCTAATGGCTGTCTCAAAGTAGGTGCCCAAAGGGATGGGGGTAATAAAGTGACTGATTATTCTGTATATGCTGTCCCAAAGCCTTAGTTAATGCACCAGCACCTAAGTAATCAAATGTAAGTATGTATTTTGGTTTTGAAAATAATGTTTCATCAGACCATGCAACCTTAATATTCACTACCAGAATTCTGCCTTTTGTAAGAGAGAACTTTAATTTCATCACAATAAATGTTATTTGATAGTAGGTGACAAATCCATTTAGAACAATTCAGGTGATTATATACAAATATTATGAATTCCTGAGAAACAAACCTGTTATAATGATTTTAAAGGGACGAGATATAGGTCGCTTAGACAGTACTCATACACCGACAAATGCTCTCCAAGCATACGTTTGCCAGTTTTCAGTTTATGCAACTACATATGTGGGGGGAGAATGCTGACATTGGTTGCTTCTGTTGTGTTTTATTTAGTCCAGCAGCACTGACACTTGTAGACAACCATATAGAGAAAAAAAATTAGGAATTGCAATCTAAAATGATAAATATAAAGTTCAAATGTCTATTTATCATAACCAGCTACTTTTTGTGTGAACAATTGATTAAATCATGTAGATTAATAGACTTTAAAAGTTTAATTGAGAGCTTTCTGTGGCTGCCATCTTGGTGGTTGCCATGGCTTCCCCTGTGTGTGGGGAAACCCTCTAGGTCATGTGATGAGGGAATCCCACCTATGATGTCATTCATACATCACAGACCTCAACTCTCATCCCACATGTTCAGTGGCATGAACTGAACAAACTAAGCAAAGGTATGTTTGGAGAGCTTTTGATGCTGGATTCGTTTGTATCTGGGTGAGGTATAACCGGCGACTTTAAAGCACAATATTAGAAAATCCCACAATATTCTAACCTATTTCTTCTATTTTGAACCTCCTGTTTATTAATCGTGACTAAATGGGATGGCAGGTCGAGGTGAGGGTTCACACTATGTCAATTTATAGAACATGTTAGTGCTAAAGCCTATGGGGCCAAAGTTTTGAAGAGCACACCAAAATTAATTTAGCTTTTTTTAGGGCCTACACTTAAAATATTATCGGAAGTTATTTCATTTTACATCAGTTACTTCAAACCAAAGTAAGATAGCCTATAATGATCGACCTGACTGAAACTGAAAACCATCGGACTATGCAACTTTAATCAACAAGTGTAATGCAATAGACAAGTTCGGAATTCCAGCAGCGTGGTGCATTGTGGGATGGGTCAAAGCAAAACAGAATCGCACAAAAACACATGGTTCATGGTGAAGCAGTGAGTCCAGCCATGGAATGCAAGTTTGTTTTTAAACATTTGAGTTTCAGTTTGAAAGTTTGAATACCAAATTAAATAAATATCTTGTATCTACCTCGTTATATACACAAAAGTCATTAGCATGTTTACATCATCTGCATTTAGATCTTGACAACCATGGAATTAAACAAAAAGATTGTTCGTACCTTGAAATCATGGAATTGAAACTATTATTGCATTTATCTAGATTACACCTTTACCAGAGAACAGCAGCCTAAGTAAGTAAAGTGACTGATAACTTTGTGTGGAATTGCTGGTTTGTTAGCTCAAACGGCTTCATTATGGATAACTATCGTATTAAATATATTATTTACATTATTATGTTTCCTGAGGGCATCCATGTTTACGCAAAATTGTTAGATTCAATTAAAAATAATACAAATACAGAAGTGTTGTGCTGTGTGTATCGGTAAAACCAATGGACATGCACTTTGTGTTGCTTTGGATTCCATTTTTAGCGCATGCGCGGTTGGAATTACGAACTGGTCTATTGGTTTGACTCGGTTCTTTGAACCAAGTATCGGTGAATGCAGTCGGCGCTCTTACCGACCGGCTCAGGTGAATAGAACAGAGGCTGGTGCTGATGCTAACGAAGCCCAATTTTGTGTGGCCTTTTCTGCAGGGTTGAACGACCAGTGCGCCGGTCACCCGTGTGATAACGGCGTGTGTGTGCAGGTGAAGCACGGCAGGGGGCGTGGCTGGTACTGCGAGTGTGCCGGCACCGGCTTCTACGGCAAGCAGTGTCAGCACCGTGAGTTCTCAGTACTTAAAGAATGGGAAACTCATCCTGCAAGGGTATGCTCGATATGGGACAGTGGTCATCCGATTTTCCTCCTTTCCTCGCTGTGGACTCTTCTCGAGTAGTAGCCCCGCACTAGCGAAACCGGAAACGCTGACCACCTCATAGCATTTTTTTTTAAATCCTATCAGCCCTAAAAGAGATTTCAATTGTTAAGTCCGTGAAGTGCTGACCGAATTGTTACATAACTGTAGTTGAATTGCATTTCCAAAAATGTTTTCCTGAAAATATGTAGATCATATCAGAAATACAGTGCTACCTGATTTGCTTGCCATTCAGGCGCTCGATCCCGGAGTGTAAGCATGAGAAACTTGCGGGCACATTTGGGCACAGACTGATGAAAGCAGCTCAGTTTTATTTATTTGATCTGACATAGCCAACCTAGATACTGGTGGATTTATCGATCATTTTGTTGCAGAATTGAATGGAATACAAAGTCAAAATTGTAGAACCTGTCACTGCTGAAGGCTATGGTTTCACTGTAGCATTTCAATGCGCATTCCAAAATTGATGTTGATTCAATACTGGTGCACTGATTAAATATTAAACATTAAAATTGTCACCGTGAATATGGATGGCCCTTGTTGACAACAATCTATTAAACATTGAACAGCTGAATAGAAGAAATACTCAGTTAATTTATAATTATTAATAGAACCTGCCACTGGTAAAACCCTATGGTGTCCAGATTATTGATTTTAGATGCTTTTACTTCAAATATCTCCAAAATTAGCCAAGTATAATAACATTTTCTTTAAATTAAGGTAAGGTAAATTTTGACAATCAGCTTAATATACATTTTTTTAAAGGCAAAAACCCATAATCTTCGAAAGATGCAATTTTAATATTATGTTAAGTTGACTTACCTGTGTGAATATGCGTGCACCGTTAAACTCGGTATCTCCTTTCATTCATCATCCGTTACGGTGAACAAGACCCGTGGCGCCGCCTGGTGTCGGTTTCCTGTACCACCACTCACTCGCGAGCAGCTTAGTCATACCAAAGACCCTATAACACTAAGACGGCTCACGCCCTATCTCTCCCATGGTAATGTAAATTTTGCAGTGCCATCTTGTGGTGGGTTTGAGCAGCCCAGTTGCTGGCTGGTGTTTCACATGTAAAAATATATGCAAAAGAGAGATTGCCTGTCATTTGGATTTGGCCGATATTGCTCCTACTGCCTGGTCCTCGCTCATTCCCCCCACTCTCTCCCACCCCCTCATGCCCTCTGACCCTCCCAGCTTCATGGCCCTTCCCCCGGCCTCCCCTTCCCTCACTCCCCTTCCATCCCACTCTCCCCTCCGTCCTAGCCTCCCCCGGCCTCACCACCCTTCCCCTTCCCATCCCCACCCGTCCCTCTCCCTATCTCCCTCCTCATCCACCTTACCCAGCACTCTCACACCACACCTCCCTCCCGCTTCCCCCCTTCCTCTCCGCCTCCCCCCTTCCTCCCCCACACTCCCTCTACCCCCTCCCTCTCCTCACCCACCTCACTCGGCGCTCTCACACCACACCTCCCTCCCCCTCCCTCTCCACCTCCACCTCACGACCCCCTCCCCCTGATGTAAGCAGGGGGGGGGGGGGTCCCCACTGGTTGTGTGTTGCTACTCCTAAAGAAACCACTACCCCCCACCCTGCCCCTCCACCTCTCCACCCCACCCAACCCCGCCACCATACACACATTCTGTGTGGTGGGGGTTGATGGTGTGTGTGGTTGGGGTGTAGGTGGGTATGGTGGGGGTGTAGATGGGTGTGTAGGGTGTGTGTGGTGGAGGTGTAGGTGGTTTGTGGTGGAGTTGTAGGGGTCTTGCAGAGCGGCACCTCACAATCTTTAGCATCCCTAAACCCCCACGACACACCTACACTCTCACCACACGCCTATACCCCCACCACATCCCTAAACCCCCACCACCACACACCTACACTCCCACGACACACACACCACACCTACACCACTGCCACACACCTACACCCTAACCACACAGACCTACACCCCCACGACACAGACACCACACACTTACACCACCAGCACACACACCCACCACATACACACACATACCTACACCCCAACCACACCCCTAAACCCCCACCACACACCTACCAAGCGACAGCAGGGTTTGTTCTGACACTCCAATGCTATCAAAATGATCAAACCCACCATCTGGTGTGCCGGTTGTTCTCTTGATTACACAGTACAGGCTGAGTGAGCCGTTTTAGTGTTATAGGGTCTTTGGCCATACTCTGAAATATATAGTATCAACTATACTAAATTTATATTTCTTTACAAAGTGTAGATAGGGCAATATATTTATACCATGTAGTATAGCTGGTGTAAAATGATGTAGATATTATTCAAAATTCTTAATACATCGAAATATATTATATATATTTAGATAAATATGTATTTATATAATTCCATTTTAGCTGAATAAAGATTTTAATCCAAATATATATATATATTTTTAATGAACCTGTTTAGTTTCCATTTACTTATTCGTGATGCTTTATTTTTTAGAATGTCCAAAGGGCCTGGATCCCATGGATCCTAGGAGCTACCCGACAGCCTGCGTGATGACAGACGGAATAAACAGTGGATTGGGGCTATGAGTGTTGCACAGAACCACTTCTTACGCACGACGTGCCTGTATTTCAGCACCACTAAACAATATGTGACCCGACACCAGGAAATTAGTCACGTTGCGCACCTATGCATTTTGAGTAATAGGCTATCAAAGTTTATGTGGGCAAATTTTGTTAATATTTTGTTATCCCATAAAACTGTGCCTTTACTGAGTATATTTTCATATGCACCAGGTAAAACTATGTCTATAACAACAAAAAGTACTTTTATTATGTATTTTGTAATGTGCATTCAATTTGTTCACACCTACACCTTGACTTGAAAGTGAATTTTTGAGATATGTAATTTTTATGCACGACAGAATGTTTGGCCATTTTTGTTGTCGTAATTTAATTTTCATCCTAGAAGAATAAAGTTGGTATCATTTTAAAGCTTATACTTTGCTCTTTCTCAATATGTCCTTAACTCAGTTTCCTTGTTTGGGAAAGCGTGACTCATTTTAGTGGTATTGACTCACATATGTGCGCACAAAGAGGATAAGATGAACCGCCAAAAAGAAATCAATTAAGTTGCATAATCCAACGGTTTGTGGCTTCTGTCCTATTTAGAAATAATATTAGATTGGTTGACATAATCTACTTATTTTGGGTTAAAAATGTTATTTTATTAACAAAAATGATAAATGTTGGAGATATTTGAATTGAAGACATGAAATAAATTTGGTGAAGGCCTACACATTGAAAATACTGGAGCTCCTAGTTTGTATGACTTGCAGCAGGGATAGGTTGTATTAAATTGACTTAACATTGCATATGCCGATGGCTTTGAGTTTTGTCATTTCCTTTAGATAAATACATTAGGCTGATCATTATCATCAACCTTACTCCAGTTTGAAGTAGCTTTGAGTTTAAATGGCCAACTTTAGATATATATATATTTGAAGTGAAAGCAAGCAAAATTAAGATTGGAGTGCGCATCAACATTCTGACAGCATATGATTGAGCACTGGCACGTTCTATTAATTTGAGTTAGTATTCCCAACTATGCAGAAACAATTAGTTAATTAGTAACATTCTTTTTAAGAAGTGCATCGGTACATATGGTGGAAATATAGAATCAAATCTAAATAATCATTTTGGCTTAAAAGATTTTATGCTTTCATCAGACGAAGCAGCTTTAGCAGTCCTCATATGCAACAAATAAATAAATCTAGGTAGGCATGTGGTTCGGTCTCGGAAACTTCCTGTTTTTGTCGGATAATGTAACTTTTCAAACATTATGGTGCTAATAGTAATACTGAGTTCTAATACAACTTCCTTGCAGTAGTCGTATATAATATATATCCATAGATATATTTATGTAGCATTTCGATATGTAAATTCGATCATTTGTAAACCTTCCACATTACCGTGCATTACTGGTAAGGCTGAGTATTATTGTCGTGCATTACTTGATACATTGCATAACCGATTTGAATATTCCCCACTTCTAAAATATCTTACGGAAATAAAATAATTATTTTGTTTAGTACCAGCCGTGTCATATTATTGCTCTAAATAGACCACAAGCATGTGTATTTCTGTTATAGTCTAAAGCCCTCAAATGTTACCATCAGAGATGCTAATAACAATAAAAGAAATAACCGTAATGTAAAAACACCCAATATAATAATCTGTCAGCAATGTGTTTATTAAATCAAAACAATTACTCTACAGTTGACAGTGTCATGTAAAACAACCACACATAGTAAACTATCAACAATTTGTTCATTGATTAAATACCTGTTCCTGATATATCATGTATTCTTGACATGAATATTCTATGTAGAATATGTTCTTAGCTCAATCCCAGTAGGTCGGGATTGGCTGTTGTTATTAGCCATCTGATATCATGCAGGGAAGGGATTGGGGGAATTACATAGGTTATGAAGCATTATGTGTTCAAAGCAGGCTTGCACTACTTTTCAAGTCTGTAATATGCTCCTAGTCATTAGGGCTGAATGACAGTAAACAGCCACCGAAACCGGCAGACCATGTTTGGGGCATAAATAACTCCTGATGATTAGGTTGTTTTAAGTTACACAAATTCTGACTTAAGCTGTATTCACACGGGCAAAATCTAAAGCGATCTACAGAAGGCGATTTATATTAAGCGATCTATGCGCGCATTCACACGGGCTGAGTTTCAAAGCGTGTCGTATTCACACAGGCAGTACTTAGGGCGGTTTAAGGGGAAGTGGATATCTGCGCATGAGCAAGTCCAGACTAACCAGTGCCAGTTTGGGTTCGTCGACGACGGCCGAGAGAGTGGGTTCGACCTAGATATGTATGGACTGAATCGTATTGGTTTGGAACAGTCAAAACTTCTGCTGGGCAGTGAAACCCTAAAAATAAATGATGAAAAAAATATATGTGCACCTCTAGCAGGTTCATAAAGCAAATTTACCGGAAAGTCAACACACTCAGGTCTCGACTGTCACGTTTCCCTCGACTGCGCATGCGTGTGATGTCATCAATAAAACCTTTCAGCCTAGATCGGTTCCTGTAGACCACCTTGGTAACCGTTTTACATTAAACAATTTATATGAATCGATTCAGCCCTAAAACGCCTCAGCCGTGCATTCACACGGCAAATCTGAGTCGAACTACGCAAGTGGTTTTGCGTGAGGCGTTTTAACTCGCCCGTGTGAATACAGCTTAATCCAATCTCCATCCTGGCAATTGTGAATAAATAATGTTGTGTTGGTCATGTTACTGTACATTCGCATGCCGCATACCGCAGGCCTATATATGAAATCTTAACTTTACCACACATGGTTCACAATTCGGTGTCACCACAGTGCCGACCTCTTAAGGCCCTGTCACATTACGATGCATCTTACAAGCGCGCGACCAAGGCGTAAAATCACTTTTTTACATCAAGAAGCATCAAACTTTTCGGCCAGGGGGGGGGGGGGGGAAGTTGGACGTATACATACTGTATACATAGCGTATGACTAACGTCCCTCCTGGCGAAAAACGCTCCAATTACACTTGTGGTCACAGAACGCCAGTGAACGTTATATACGTTATTCGATCGCCAGAACTACGCCTCATACGTTATATATGTCAAGACATGCTGGAGAAACACTAAACATAAGGTAGATGTACGTTATCCATATGTTGTCAGTGCGCAGACTGTACATTCCCACTGCCTTTAACATAGTGCAACGTAGTGAATAACGTTTGTCTAACGTAGCCTAACGTACATCAATGTACGCCTAATGTATACATATAGTACAGCCGAGGTAAAATCCACACTTTGTCGCACGTCAAAAGTTTTGTGCATGCGCAAAACTTTGGGGACACGCGACGCCGTATCCCAATAATGTCGACGTAGATTGACATACACCAACGAGCGACTAACGCATGCGTAACACATAACAATGTATCCCAACGTAGTGGCCAAAAATCACATACATTGGCACGATGCGTAGTAATGTGACAGCCCCTTTATACACGACACACGCTTGATGATGCGATGCAGTTATGTTTCAATATGGCTTGTCGGCCGGCCGAGATAACACTGGGTGGCGATCGTGTAGGCCTCCTATTAGTCCCGACAACTTACAAGTTTGACATGTGAGCAAATAGAACCAGAAATCAGGGGCGGGGGGGGGGGGGGGTAAATGCCGCGCATTCAAGAATTCACGGGCGTAATGCAAAATGCAGCTAATGTCAAAAGAAACATGTCAAGTCGGGTGTGACTTGGAAATCTCTCACATAAAATGAGAACACATAGACAAAATATAGAGGCGTAAAATATACAGAATACTGCAGCATAGTCTACTCTGTTCACACTGTGAACTGACAATGTCCATAGGCCCCCTGCAATATTCCACAAACATAAACTATTCTATTAACAATAGAAATTGCATGAACAGTGTTACCATTAATGGTTGTTTTCCCACTGTCCCTTATGAACAAATAATCCATCAAACAAAATCATGAGCCTTGGAGCTGATATACAAATAACCTACAGTCGACCTGTGTCGCTGTGTGGTTGTTTTTGAATGGCGATAATAAGGAGAAAGTGCAACGTTGTGATGTGATACTGGTAATGACATGTTACCTGAGACGTGTTCTGGGTAGTGTACTGTTTGAAGCGTTCAAGAAACGGCGTCGCTGTCAGCTGGCGACGGGTTGTCCATGAAGCACGTCACGTTAATGTATGTAAAGGGGTCCTTTGTTTGTTTGTTTGGGTGTTACATCCCAGCAACATCTAAGGTCATAGAAAAATGTGTATGTAAAGGGGTCATTTGTTTGTTTGTTTGGGTGTTACATCCTGGCAATATCTAAGGTCATAGAAAAATGTGCTTTTTTTGTTGAGGTTTTACGTCCTAGCAATTTAATGGGTCATCAATTACAGTGACAAGCCATAACTTGTAAGGAAGCAGTTAACTATAATATAGATCTTCAATGAAATCCTACTTTGACAAATCGTGAATTTGAAGCCATTTGACTAATGTAATTTCACATATTTATTCCTAAAATGGGCTAGTTAAGCTCCAACCCAGTAGCTGCTGACTGCATGATATGTTGAGGATCATTAGACAGAGCATCACGTGGTTGTGGTTAATACTTCTAAGTGCAATACAGTTGATATTGCTATAAAATGATTATTTTGTTAATATGGGCCTAGATAACAAATATTCATTAAAGGCCGGACTCGGCAGGACAGACTGTTTGCTTGTCAATTCCGACCCCCCCCCCCCCAAAATACACGCACACACACTATCTCCCTATTTGGGACAGGTGGCCTATTTGACTACTTCCCTCCTTCAATGCAATGTTGACACTTATGACCCTTTCTTGTAGCTAACAATCAGGGTTCAGATTGGTGACACCATATGGTAGGTGATTAAGTAGTGTCTAATTAAAAATAATAACTTTCAACGGTCTGTTTGGAAGAGGGGGTGGGGGGTCACTATTTTGTAGACTGCGCATTTTTTCAGCCAGCGAAATACAAGTGTAGGCCTATATAATAATATTCATTATATTTATTTCCGTACGGTTAGTGCTTGCGGTTTTTATTTGGGAGGGGGTATGCGCCATGTGATTTGTATTGTATAACATATTCAAATATTCCAAGCGATTCATGAAAATGAGCGAAACTATAGCCCTGTTTACACGGGCGATTTAAAACGCCTCATATAAAACGACTTGCCTAGATCGACTCACATTTGCCGTGTAAACGTGACTCTGAGGCATTTTAGGGCTGAATCGATTCATATGAAACGGTTCACCTATACCACCTCGAGAGGTGGTTTATTTGAAGCGATTCAGCTGGTTCCCGGGCGGCGATAGTGTAAAATAGCAGTGCTCGCCGGCTACAGACGGACCTAAGGCTGCTGGTTCCTGGCGCCAAAACACTTTCAAACTCTGTCCGTGTAAACGCGCTTCTAAAACGCTTCATATAAATCGCTTTGTCTAGATCGTTTCACAATTCCCCGTGTAAACACGGCTTATTAGACCTACCATATGTATACTTTGGACACATACAAAAATGCAATTAATGGTAGGGGGCATATATATGCGTCTTTTTGTGTTCTAAGATTGTCCATTGTATATATAGCCTATGTATTATGGAACCAGGCGCGGCGTCACCGAATCGGTAAGAGCACTGGCTTATTGTGTGGTAGGTTGGGGGTTCTAATCCCGGCCGAGTCAAACCAATGACTTACAAAATCGATGTCGCTACCTGGCCTTGTGGAATGGGCAAGGACTGATAAACTGTGTTCCCCTAGGTGGCGCCACTATAACCGAGTTATGCCATGAGACAGGTGTAGCAGGAAATTGCAAAGCCTGTAAATAGCCAACCCCCATACCATATATGGGCATGGGGGGTTTGCGATTTCCTAGGAAATCACATATCCCCCCTGGACACCCCCATGTTTGGCAGTCTTAAAGCAAGCACATGTGCTTTGTTTTCCTTTTAAAATTCCCACAATGCACCGTGATGCTGGAATTACGAACTGGTCTATTTTAAAAATTGTACTTATGTAAGCATGATTAAGCTACATATATTTTTATATAAGGGGGATCCCTCACAAGATGGATTAATTGATTATTTTTAATTCCATGCCTGTCACATGGCCATGTTCACTGCTATCACTCACGAGAAGGATAGGGGAAGATGTCAATTTTCGTCAAAGATACTAGATTATATCATTAAGAAAAGCAAGTACAACTATAACTGCTACAAAGCATGGGGGGTTTGCGATTTCCTACTACGCCGGTTCCACGATATAAGCTCATAAGAACAGTTCACACCCTAAATGAAAAAAAAGAGACACAAGTGTATTTATAGCTCCCACACCCGCCCCCAGGTGAACTTCTGGAAAGATGAGGTAAGAATCAAACAACATCGTGTGACAATCATAGTTCTTTATTTGTCCAAAATACTTCACTGGGTGTAGGCCTACTAGTAGCACATTAACTAGTCCAGCGAATACATTACATCATGCATCAACAATTTAATGCAATGTGTCATCAAATCTATAAGTTACATTTTAATTACATCTGCAATGATATTTGTGTGTGGCATAATGACTTAATTAACATTGATTGGTACTATTAAATAGTATCCTGCCGATCTGTGTATGTAAATAAGCAGTTGATTGTCTAGGTCAGCTGGGCACAAGATCCAATTTTCATTGATGAACCAGGCCGATACTAGCAGCTTAATCATATTTGATAACTTCATTTGGGTTTGTAATTTAACCAATCTGATTTACAACATGGTGAACCTATTCATTATAAGTCTCCAGATACTGTGTTTGTAAGATGTGGGTTTGATAACTTGCAGGTTGTCAAGTGAGGGAGAAGAAAGAAATCCAGAAATGGGGATTTAGTACATACAGAGACCTTGGTTTCCTTCAAAGTTGTCCCCGGTGACATTACAGCTTAAAGTTGCAGTCCGATAGAAATATCAACTTTTTAGAAGGAAAACATCTAGATTTGAACTTTTTTATCCAACTTAGATACTGGTGCACTTTTTGTATAGGACATGTGAGGCGTAATCGATTAATCAACTCGGGTCACCAGAGCCACTTTTTGGCATATTCTACAGACTCAGGTCGAATAATCGAATACGTTTCTTCACGCTTGGGGTCGAAAAAATGGTGGCTTAACCCAAAACTTGTTTTCTTTTCTTTCTAATAAGCGATATAACTACAGCAAAATAGGATTAAAAGTAGTTTATGATGACATAGCTTAGTTATATTTCCATTTAATTAATCTAAGTTATTACCCAAAAAAAACCACTACTGGTACTGGTAACTGTTATCCCGCAGGACGGTACAAGCGCAAATGTGATGTCATCGCTCTTAGCCACCTCAGCCAAGAGGTGGAGTACTCGGGTGGGGTCGTTTTGCACACGGCCCGTGTATTTGTTGACTCCACTCGCAGTGTTCGATTTGAAATTCTGACGACTCGGGTGATCCGAGTTGCTCGGTGTCGCAGTTTCCCCCGTCCACCAGTTTCCGCGGTACGCATCGCTTCCACACATCAAAATTGAACAGCATCGTCACTAACCTTATAAATTTCATATTATGTTTTTGGTAAAGATGTTTTCTATATGTGTACCAAGCAATTTATTTCTACGTGGTGTGGTTTTAGAGATATTTAACTTTTTCTGTATGAAGTTTGCTCACGACCATTAAGAATGCCTTGAGTTTAACGGTACGCGCAGTGCAAAACATTAGTTTTATTCAAGATTAATAGAAATCAAGAACCCTAACCGTATAAATTTAATATAATATTTTTGGTAAAGATGTTTTCTATATGTGTACCAAGCGATTTGTCTTTGGTGGTGTGGTTTTAGAGATATTTGACAATGCATTTGAGTGTAGGCGTACCGCGGAAACATCACAGGGTGGGTGGGGGGGGGGGGTGAGTTCTCTCTCTCTCTCTCTCTCTCTCTGTATGTGTGCGTGCGTGTCAAATGCTATCAAAACTGCAATTATGTATTGGTCTGGGTTTTTTTCTTTAATTATTCACATGCTTTCCCATGTCAATGAGGGTATATCAGGACGGGTCCTGACTTGTGACACTGACAGTGCGCACTCCCGGCGACTTTATAGTTCTACCCCATGGGGAGACCAGGCCACCAGCTTATATCCCACTCAGTCAACCAGTACTTTCCATATCCTAATAATGTCGATCGCCAGGCTAGGAAGCAACAAGTATGCTGATAGTGCTGCGGCGTTAGAAGCACATGTTAGTAGTATACGCTGCTAGTGCGGCGGCATTTGAAGGCAGTAGTAGTATATGCTGCTAGTGCTGCAGCGTTTGCACCACATATTAGTATACACTGATGGTGCTGCAGCGTGAAATAACGTATTGGTTGGTTGTTGGAGTTTTACATCCTGGCAACATCTAAGGTCATATCAGGAAGGGAACGTATTAGTATACACTTATAGCTACAGGAAAAATCCAGGAAATCCGCGAAATCGCGGAGATCTTCCATCCCTGAAACTTGGCACCTAAGCCATCGGTTCAAAGCAAGCGTGCCAGAAATAAATAAACAACCCATGTCCGACTGTTCATGCAACGTCTGCTTCATTTATTCTGCTGTAACTACAGGTACACAGTTCTGTAAAACAAGGAGAGAAGGCACATTTCCTGCCAGAGGGTTCATTTGAAAGTATTTACTCTGTATAGAGGGATTTTATGGCTCAAATCTGGAAGGGGAAATAAATGGGGGGGGGGGGGTATCACTATTAGCAATGTGAAAAACAGAGCACAGAAAAACAACTCATTTGGCAACCTGCACATTATTTAGTTAAATTTGTTACTCCGGACTGTTACATCAATCACAATTTTGTAAACGCAATCATTTCTAGCACAGAATCAATGAGTCTATATCCACAATACAGTTACCCATTACAGGCTTATCTAAAGAAAGCCCCTCCTCCCCCGCCTAAGATTTCTTCTTTTATTAGCCACAGAGTTGCTAATGCCAAACCACCAGATCATTGCTAACACAGATAAACATGTACATTATGTCTACATGACATAATTTATTACGGTTTATTTAATTAATAGAATATTTAATGATACACTAATGGTATACCACACCTGTCTAATGTGGTAGAAAAAAAAAGAGCATTTCCTTTCTTTTTGTGCTAGCGACTGGGAATGAGACATGTACATTTAAAGGTGTTTTTTTTTGGTGTTTTTTTTATCCCTGACAATATTGAGTATCAATCTCTAATAACTACGACACAAATAACCGAGTACACAATGTTTATCACCGTCGTTGTTTTGGTGGGCTACGACACTTACAGAGAATGGTAAATAGGTGGTGCACACAACACCGAAACCATACCACATATGAAGATTTGTGAAAAACGAAGAACACCAAAATATGTACTTTCGCTTTGGGTTTACCGTTGAAATGTCAGAGGGCTCCCCTCAAAGAAAGAAATATATAGATTGTATCTGGTCATGCTGCAATAGTTGTAAAATAAAAATGTACTAGCACAGCATGCCATATATTTTGCTAAACATTTGTTAGAATCATCGAGCAAATAGATGCTATTATTAATAGCAACCAATCAGAGATCTTCTAGTAGCTGGCCACACAGACGTGATATGATCTCGGTCTTTCTTAATTAATTAATTAAATAAATGGCTGGCTTACCATCTTTTACATAACACGTAAGTATACATATTAGGGTCAGTAAATAAATTGAGCCTTAATACACGGGACATCATTTCCCCATCTAACGATTTGCGTTCCAAGATGACAAGAACCGTTGTAAGTAACAAAAATAGTCGACACCATCCAGTAACAAGCATACAAAAGAATGCCACAGAATCCATTGGTTGATGGTGGTTTGACGCTGAAAAAAAATCCAAACCTAGCTGAATAGCCTACAGCGGTAGTGTTAAGTGGCATTCAGACGACAACAGCAAATACAGGCGTGGCATTCAGACAACAGCAAATACAGGCGTAATTCGTGCAAGATTCAGCTTCTCATAGGTAGGCTGGGTATGGTAGGTAGGGTGGGTACTGAGTAAGGTACACTACAGACAGCATGATTTTTGCCAGAGGGTAAAATTCTGTATTCTTCAGGGATGAAAGTCGTCTCTGGGAAAAAAAGCGTAAATGCAAATATTCTCCCATAGGTTTAGCATTGTCAGGGAATCGCAGAAAATTTCTGGAAGTGGGGTTTCATATATATTGGAATATGCTGATAGTGCTGCGCCGTTTGGAGCATTTATAGGTATTATACGCTGATAGTGTTGTGGCGTCCTCACCACATAGTAGTATACGCTGATGGTGCTGCAGGATTGAAAAATCCGGAAATCCGCGGAGATCTTTCATTCTTGACCCTTAAAATGTCTGGGGGTACCCTCAATTTGTTGGGCTAATCTTTAAATTATTTTCTGGCGGAAACCCTGGGTATGGTTGTATGGTGGGTTGAGTAGAGTAAGGAAGGGCAGGGCATGGTAGGGTAGGGTAGGGTAGGGTTTTTTTGTGGGTTGAGTAGGGCTTTACAGGGAAAGGTCAGGTCAGGGGCTTGGGGAGGCTACCTCATGAGGCTGATGAAGCAACTGACACACCGGTTCACTGGGATACCTTACACCATGACATTGACCTTACGGATGTGACCTTGATGATACAGGCGTACGTCAAACATGTCCCTTCAGTCGTTGTGTAAGCATCCCTATAACATTCCAATATACATCAAAGGAGGGCCTCTACAGAACCCAAACACAAAGTGACACGAGACTGGGGTCTTAGACCAGGACAAACTACTTGGCGAGGGGCCACCCTACTGTGTGCTGCATGCTTGCAATACAAGTGTCGCGGGTGCTAATACTTTCGCAGTACGGGGGGTGCACGAAACAGAAAGGCGGGGGTGAGAGAAGAAATTGTGAATCGGCTAACTCACAAACAGAAATAAGCATCCATTCATGGGAGATAAGGTAGACTTCGGTACACGGACTAGAGGGGTTCGCTAATTAAACTTGTCAACAGTAAAAGCTTTGGAAACTTATTATAAATTGCACTTTTTATACGCTGATTTCTTCACCTGGTGTTTATGATGTTAATAAAGTACCAAGGCATCTAAGATAGGGTAAAACCTGTCTTTAACGATCCGTGTGATCGACGAACCCCTGCGATGTGCGAACTGTTTCTGCTCATCTGACTCTCTCTCCGATGGCAGGACACACACTATGTCAGGACAACATTGGTCTGGATGCAGAGTTGTTCTTTGAAGACAGGTCCTTATCGTAATCAAACACATTATAAATATATTTTTCTTCTGTGGAGGGGTGGTGGTAGACGATAAGGTAACATGAAACACGACGTACAGATTGGGAATCAAACAGCAACGCCAGCAGATAATTACTAATCATGTTTCTTTACTCTAAGACAGGTGCAAAGTAGTTCTCTAAACGTTCGCGCTTACTAACTAACGAGCCTGCTGGTGATCGGCACGTAACAAGAATGTGGTTGTTTTCGGATCAATTAGCCTCTTCAAAGATTAATTCAGACAAGGTCGCATCACATCGCATGGATATAATAGACCTTTGCCATGGAGCATGCGCAGCGAGCTGCTACCCACAACACAAATGCTCCCACTGCTGTCAGGGGGCTGTTTGGTGGTGGAAATCGCCTACTCGCGGGTAGTTTGCTGCTGCATAAAATAGGTCCAAACCGGAGTCCCAATCTGTAAATTGTTTTTAAAAAAAATCTTAATCTTGAGTAACTACACGTTTACTTTAGCAGGCCAGGGAGTCTTTTACACACCCTGACGACGGCCCTCCGTTTCGGTGGAAGTGGAACCACCTGGGGCCGTATGCAGGTGTCGGTGTTACGGCTCCAAAACGCAGGATTTCCCGGTTAGCGGCGGGATTTCCAGTTTAGCGAGCAAAATTCCGTATGCAGCAAGCGGTGTTACGCTAACACCGCGCGTTTACCCTAAACCCGTTTCATAGCAGGTTTACGGTCGGTGTTAGCGTACGGTCCTACCCAAATCTATTCAATGCTGTCATATTTAACAGAATTACATACGCAATAAGTGAAATATGATTAAATTAACCCTAAATTCGAAGCAATATTAACGCTGCCGCCGTAACGGCGGAGATATTAATACTTATATTTTCGAATCGACGAACGTAAAGTAAACAAATCGCCGCCGTCGCGTCGACATCCATACTGGCCGACGTCTACGCATTGGCGGCAATGTATTAGCGATTTGTTTACTTTACGCTCGTCGATTCGAAAATATAACCGTTAATATCGCCGCTGTTACGGCCGCAGCGTTAATATTGCTTCGAATTTACGGTTAATTTCATCAAATTTCACTTATTGCGTATCTAATTCTGTTAAATATGATAGCATTTAATATATTTAAGCCTAATATATGGGTAGAGACCCAGAGGGAATTCCCAAATCTATAAATAATTTCACGTTTAGCTAACACTGGCCGTTTAGGCGCTCCTGCATACCACTTGACATATTTCGCCCGGCCGGTGTTAGCTATACGCGTTTAGCGGCTAACCTAAAACTCACGTAACACCGTTTCCTGCATACGGCCCCTGGTGGCGATTCAGGAAACGAATATCAGGTCCAATCTAGGTCACAGAAACGCCACCTAGTCAGTAAATCTGGAATCTCCATTAAATCTAATTCACAGCGTTTCTCCTCCCAGCTAACACAATTTGACGCATTTCTAGATACTCGCTAGACAAATGACTTCGATCTAGCTAATTGTTCGAACTAGCTAAGCTTTTATTTATGTTTCCCTCTTCTTCCGTCCCTCTATCTCATGGTCCTATGAGGGAACAACTATGCGAATGGAATGATCCGAAACATTTTGATGTTTTCCTTTTAAAAAAATCAAGAGGAAATTAAAAGCAGAATTCGACAAATGGTCTCGATTGAGATGGAGAGTTAATACAAGATTAACTAAACTAACCCACGTGTTTTAAGTTATTCCTATTCTCCACACAGCCACAATGCCTAGTCGCACTCACTCTCATGTATGCGTGTTGTGCGCATGCACATACGAGATTGCATGGAGAGCAGGTTTGATTGAGGACACACAGGTTAAAATTACTTAAATAATAGAATATTACCTCCCCGTACACAAAACGGAGGGCACAGCGTCGAAATCACACTTGGGTAGTTAGCTACACACAATTACACTATAATATGTTAAAAATACTCCGCCAGGTTTGCCACCACTGTATGTCAACAAAAAGAAATTTGAAAAAAAAACAAAGTCTCGCTGGTGACAACACTGTAGCGGGAACCATTTTGGGGCAGCTACCGCTACCTGACCGCCAGTTTAGGCTGGTTCCCAGCTGGGGGAGGACACGAGGATGAGGTTAAGCATGACACATTAAATAACCTCTACATTGTCTATTATATATAGGTTCACTCCTTACCAAACATAGGCCAGAGTCGACAGAATACTCGGGTTGTTCTATCAAAGCCAGCTTTCGATATCAGCGATACTATAGGAAAATATGTGAAGGATGCACACACCATTACACATCGACCCACCACCATCCAAGTATCAGCAGCCTTGAGCTGGGGCAGCCACGTGGAGGAGGAATTCGGAAACTGGTAGCCGGACAGTCAGCTGCAACACTCCTCCCATTGTCAGCCACGCTGAGTAATTTGCGAGACTGCGGTGAGGGTGACACTGCCTTCCATTGCTAGCCACGCTGAGTAATCTGTGAGACTGCGGTGAGGGTGACGCTAATGTAAAGATGATTACAGCCAGGTACAATGCGTCACTTCCGCTATACCAAAGTTGGTGTCCTCCCATCCAATGACAGCGAAGCACACTGATTTAATGATATGTGCATCACAACATACATTTTCATTGTTATTTCATCGTAATCATTTTATGGCTTACTCACTTGGCGTAAAGCACGATCAAAGTTCAGTTAATTACTTGAGAGTGTGTCAAATCTGGTTCCAGATAGTTGGCAACGTAATATTACCCGTGTCGAACCGTGGCACCATTTCACCGGGAGAGTGGACTATATTGCGGCACGTAGGCCACCAAGTCACAGTTCATCTATTATTGGCTAACCACCACAAAGCCGTACTGGAATCCAACAGGAGCTGATGGGACCTCACTGTGCTATATATAGCACAAACCCATCACCTCCCATTGGACCTACCAGATTCCACATCTTTAAACAAGTGGCTTATGACATTCAGCTTATCTGAGATGTTCATACTCAAACTATTGCTGAAAGAAGACCCACCGACAACACAACCGACAGGCAGTGTCCAACATATATAAAGCTATGGAATTGTCATCAATTTTACGAGGGTATCTCCAGCTATAACTGTGCCGCTTCGTCAAATCATATAAGCCTTTCAGTATACAAATCTCAAGACGACTGCGACCAACCCCTCCTTTCCGAGCCAAATCCACACTTCCCTTCGCTCTATTTGATTTGTTATCCCATCCCGACATAGTTGTAGAATTACCAGAAGTGGTAAAACAGCCACCAGGGGGCAGGGTGGGGGCATCCCTATATGCACAATGAGGGACGTATAGAATGAGAGGCAAACGGAGTAATACGACATGTCAAGGGAAGTTCGCAGAGGCTGGTCGCATTATCGATTTAGTTTGTGACTGTTGGCAACACATTGAAACAGTTAGTGGTCACCTTATGTGGGGTAAGATGAGAGGCACGGAGTAATCGAACAGGACGAGGGGGGCAAATGAGTCAAGAGTACTTAGAGTACGTCTTTTCTACCCACCCCACCTGGTACATCTCAGTGTTAATAAGATACGAGAGAGCAAGGCTATCCTTTGTTACTATACATATAGATGACCTCCCCATCCCACCTTTCCATAACCTGCTGCATGCCCTCATTCATCACCCCCGACTTGATGCTGGCGGATGTGAATGTTGGGCGCGGATATTGTTGCTAATGCTTGTTGCTGTCGAAGTGGCGGTGGTGGCAGTATGTGGTGAACCGTGTGGTGGCGTTGCAGGCGGTATTAGAGTGGCACGTGACTGAAGAGGTAGGAAACAGACTCCCCATTGTGGGTGCGGCGGATGGCCTCAGACAGCATCATCGATATGTCAATACACTGCAAGTAAACGCAAACAACGCTTCTAGTAACCGTAGTTAAACTGTCATACAGTACATTAAGTCACTGATCGATATGTCAATACACTGCAAGCAAACAACGCTTCTAGTAACCGTAGTTAAACTGTCATACAGTACATTAAGTCACTGATCGATATGTCAATACACTGCAAGCAAACGCAAACAACGCTTCTAGCAACCGTAGCTAAACTGTTATACAGTACAGTAAGCTACGTATGTCTGTTATACAGAAGGCTACTTAGGTCTGTCACAGACGAGATTTCTAGCAATCATTTCTTTTTCTTCTTTATTTTGTTTAACAACTCCCCAGTGCAAAAAGTTAACATCGGCTGTTGGGGGTCATTGGGGGATATCCGGCTATAAAAAATATAATTTTTTAATTACGTTTGATCAAACGGCTAAGCAATAATTTCGGAAAAGTTACGCAGTACAGTAAGCTACTTAGAAGAGAATTCTCGCAATCATAGCTATATTGTTATACAGAAAGCTACTTAGTCTGTCACTTACAAAATACTTCTAGCAATCATAGCTAAACTGTCATACAGAAGACTACTTAGATCTCTCACTTACAAGACTTCCAGTAATCATAGCTTAACTGTTATACAAATAGTCCACGTCTTCTACTGACAGGAGAAATAGCTGCTTTAAAATATTTAGTGAATACACAAATCAAAGAACGGAATATTTGTCTAGGATTCCTGCATCATTTGACATTAAATTCCATGGTGTTCCATGAAAATGATTACAAAATTTCAAGACAAACAAAAAAATATCCATATTTCCATTATTGTTCAGGATTAATGCAGTTGATAGAAGTAATCATCCCACATCTTTCCTCCAAACACCAATTCTGATTGGACAGTGCATGAACATGCAACTGGACTGTGGTGGTTAGAACTCCTAAGTGCATTATTGGCAAATTGTACACATGGCGACAAGTTGGTAGCTAACAACAACAAATCAATTTTAATAAGAGTGAAAACAAGTTCCACTACGGGTAAATCCCGCCTTCATTCCTCGAGCCCACCTCGCTACACTGGCGTCCATGGCTGGCACACTCACCCGTATCTTGCTACTCAGCTTCATCTTCTCGTCCTGGGGAATTGTGTTGGTGACAACGACACACTCAAACATTGAGTTGTTGATTCTCGAAACGGCTGGACCGGAGAAGATACCGTGGGTGGTGATCGAGTACATCTTACTGGCACCTGCTTCATGCAGCCTAAAGTAGAGAGCGTGTGTACGTGTTACAATAAGCAACAGAAATATATCAGTTGGCTACACGTAAAGAACCAGCAATTAGCATACCGCACTCGCGAAGGACACACGCAAGTGAGCAGATCCAGTTTTGTTTTTATCTTCGGTACATTAATTGATTAAGGGTAAATTTCAATCGTGGACAATTGGCCTCCCTCATTCCACTGCTCCTTGTCCTACCTAATTATGCCAAATGCCAGGCTGGGTAACCACAAGTATAAATTTCATTGGTTTGAAACCTCCCAAAACGGGAGGTGACTGCTCAACTCATTCAGCCATGCGGACTGGCTATTTAGCTTTCATCATCATTGCTAAGTTTATTGAGTACTTAAAATATTTTATTATCATATGACCAAGTATTTGTTGTTATTTTTGGATTATGATGTTAATGAGTATCATTTGGGGATTAAGGCGGTCGTATTGGCCACGGTGTGCCATGTCTTATTACGCTTATTAGGTATGGCTTATCATTAAGACCGGGCTAATGCCTGTTCATTTAGAGCAGACAGAAGGCTGGGATTAGGGTAGTAACTTAATAACAATATTAACATCACCCCCCCCCCCCCACCCATTCCACTTCCCCTAGTAACAGTGGCGCAACTACGAAAAATACACAGAAATTGTGCCCATGTCCAAAATCTGATTTTAGATAACTGTAATAGCAATTGCTCAGTGGCGCCCTTGTTAATTCATTTTATTGAATACTAGGCGTGAATTCAGCGCTGGCATAGCCTATTTCCCCATAACTACTTACTTTTCTGCAGCATGACACACAGTGCCGCATGTGTCGGCCATGTCGTCTACCATTATGGCCACTTTGTCACGAACATCGCCGACCAGCACCATGGACGACACCTCATTTGCTTTCTTACGCTCCTTGTGGATCAGCGCAAAGTCCACGTTTAGCTTGTCAGCGATTGACGTCACCCTACACAGAAAGTTCTACATGAGGACAGTTCTACATTTGTACAGGAGTAATTCTATATGAAGACAGTTCTATGCAAAGACAGTTCTATACAAAGACAGTTCTATACGAAGACAATTCTATACAAAGACAGTTCTATGTGAAGACAGTTCTACGCAAAGGCAGTTCCATATGAAAACAGTTCCATATGAAGACAGTTCTATAAGAAGACAGTTCTATATGGAGGAGTTCAACATGGAAGGATTTTATATGAGGACAGTGCTACACAATGAGTTTCATACAAGGACTATTCTGGACGATGACTGTTCTAGACAATGACTATTCTAGACGATGACTGTTCTAGACAATGACTGTTCTAGACAATGACTGTTCTAGACAATGACTGTCCTAGACAATGACTGTCCTAGACAATGACTGTTCTACACCATGACTGTTCTAGACAATGACAGTTCTACACAATGAGTTCCACACAAGGCATATTCTAGATGACAGTTCTACACAATGAGTTTCACACAAGGCATATTCTAGATGATGACTGTTCTATTCAATGAGTTTCACAATGAGTTCTTCACCAGGGCAAGTATCTATGACATATACATGAGGATCAAATTAGATAAGTAGAATCAATGGTACTAAATCATTCACTGCTTTAACTGCATAGCTATCATCCTTATTAGCATTATAGTTAACTCATCCTTGACTGAGGCATAAGGTAGTTTCCCCCCTTCCCCCTCCACTACCTCTCACGATTTAACGTAGCATCACTTTTTGCTAAGTATATAAACTATACCTAGAAAACAAAGATATTTATTCGAAAAGGAATTGATATTAATATGAAATTAAGTGACAAATCAATACTATTACTGGATGGTTAAAGTTGCATAGTCCGATGAAAGCAACAAAACTTTACGTCCTACATATTTTAGAAACCACAAATCGCAAACGCTACTACAAATCCGCGATATCGTGGAGATCTTTCATTCTTGACCTTGTGATAATCAAGAGGGGAAAGGTCATAACTTCCTCTTGCGGAGAGCTTTATTTTGTATAAACTCACAAGGACGGCTATGCTTACCTCTTTGCACCCCCAGCATCGGGGGAGACGATGATACTATTCCGCCATTCGGGGATATTTTCACGAATCCATTTTAATACCGCAGGCTCAGCATACAAATTATCTACAGGAATGTCAAAGAAGCCCTGGAAAGATGCAAACAGCTGAATTAGACAAATGCACGGCCCTTGGTGCCATTGAGTATTGTACCTTACAGTTAAGCCCGCCTCATAAACATATATTAATGTCCAACTCGCTCATCAAATTAGCCAATTATTGCTATTGCCATATGTATACCTCATGTTGTTATAGCTTTCGGACAGCATAAAAACTTGTGAATGCTTCACAAATAACATTTATAATGGTTCACAAATAACATTTATAATGGTTCACAATTAATATTTATAAGTTGTTAACTACAAGGATAGTGTGCATAGTTGTACATCGTGGTTTTAGATTTTAATTATTAGAATTAAAATACCCTACATGAGACACAATGTAAATTAAGTTGATCAAATCAGAGCTGTGCACCAAACCTCACAGCTTTCAGTATTGTCAAAGCTATTCTCAGTATTCTTGATTGGCTTTTAGTAACACCTTTGACCAGATGAAAAACGCCATCTTGAACAACACCGTGTGGTAGCTGTGCTTGGATTTATCATTGTATGCTAATGGATTTATCATTGTATGCTAATGAATTTGAACCGGGGGGAAACATACCGTTATCGTAGTAGTTACTATATATATATAGGAAATCTAATAATAGTCATGCTAATATAGAGTAAATGT
This sequence comes from Branchipolynoe longqiensis, assembly GCA_030323885.1. Taxonomy (NCBI): domain Eukaryota; kingdom Metazoa; phylum Annelida; class Polychaeta; order Phyllodocida; family Polynoidae; genus Branchipolynoe; species Branchipolynoe longqiensis. The sequence continues at coordinate 27,643,414 of CM059191.1, forward strand.
TCTGGAATTCTCTGACAACACTATGGGGGTTGACTACACTTTCGCAGATTTTCTTTTTCCGTGTAAACCAGCGAAATACCTATGAATGCTGGGTTTTGTGTTTTTAACAGCATTAGTCATAGTGGTATGTCTATGGGTCACTCTCCTGAAAACTGGTCAATATATAGTAACTACTACGATAACAGTAATGGGGCGACTTGCAGACCTGGATCTGTGAAGCATGGAGATCCATGGTGATGATGTGGTCGGCACCAGAGACGGAGAGCATGTTGGCCACCAGCTTGGCCGAGATCGGGGCGCGGCTCTGCAATACCAAGCGCATTCAAGTAACTACACCACATTACATGCCCTCAAAGCTTTCCTTCCTCAGCTTCTCCACAGCGCATGAACAACTACAGCTCTTCACATAACTATGTTATACTGTTGAGTGACAGTGAAAGGGGGAAGAAGACGAGGCGGACAAAGGAAGAGGTGGTAAGACAACATCAAGGAATGGACAGGCCCGGCGTTTGACAAGTCCCAGAGGGCAGTGGAGAACCAGGGGAAAACTACTGCTATACAATCTATGTTATACAATCTCACTAAACTACAATCTCCTGCTCTACACGCTATGGTATAGTATACAGTCTAACTATGCTATAGCATATGCAATCTAATATGCTATACATGATAACTGCTATTGCATTTGATGTTATCCTGTTGTTACACCAAACTATGTCATATACATATATATATATAATTGAATATAACCAGATTTATAGCATTATATATCATTATGTTTTATAGCATTATATACCATTACATATAACAATGTAATAGCATTTAACACTTCCATTCCTACAAATTCTATGAAAGCTAATAACTCAAATACAAACTATAAAAATTAATAAAATGGACAATATAAATGCAGGGTATTCGTCAAGGTTGTCGTGCAGCAACATGTGAAACAATCCTTCCGAAGACCACACAATTCCATCCAACAAATTCATTATAATGCAGGGATGAAAGTGGTGTCCGACAAAAATCGGAGAAATCAAGCCTTGGTTATTACATTGACGGCGAATTTCCACGGAAACGCAGACTTTTGCCCATAGGTTAGCACTCTCAGGGGATCGCGGAAAAATCCCGGAAATCAGGTTTCAACTATCCTTGTTATTGTGACTATTATCGCCCATACCATAACACTTTTTTGTCTGGGTTTTATGTTCTCGCAACATCTAAGGTATTAAGAACGGGATTCGAGTAGGTATGTGCCAACAAAATTCAAACTCCTTCAATAATAAAACAAAAGGCACCACTGGAAAGAGCTTGCAAAGCCCTTTAAAATGACACCAAGAGTATGAGAATAGGTGGAGTATTAAGGAATTTATGATATTTTCCATATCTGAAATTGGTACTTATTTTCTTCCATTAAATTAAGGTAAAACCGCACTGGATTTCTGTGACCGAAATTGGTGAATTTTATGGGAAAATGAATGTAATTTCTGTAATAATTGAGATATCTAGATGGAATTTGGACTGAAGCTCGTTTAAGGCATGTTCTATTGATATAATTCAATAAAAAGACATTTGGATTCCCATACTACATAATAGGCTAGGAATACCCAAGATTGACCAATACAAAACAACTATAGAAGGATTTTTCTACACCCGTCCACAAACAAGGTAGGATTTGCTGGATCAGTTTTGTGTTAAGAAAATATCCGCCGCTGGTTGGCAGTTTGGCACATACCTACATGAAAATAACATTTGTGGTTAATTAGTGAACTCCATGACCGTTTGTTCACAACATACTCCATAAAGGTAAATCAACAAATCACGATCAAGAGTCATTCTCAAAGTATCAGTTAAGCATAAGATCATCATATATGAGATCAGCTGCCAAGGCAAAGAATGATACGTCATAGTCAGTAGCATTGTCATAAGACTCATTCTCTGACCAATAAGCCACCACATACTTTTTGAGGTGAGTCTCAGAAAAAGTGATAAACACAAGTGCATACCTGTTACATGACTGATCGCGCTAATCATGATGAATTCATCACAATTTCTCCAAACTCAACAATATATAAGATTAATAATGGTTACTCAGCAGTGTACTTTTTAAATGTTTCAGATTGCTATAAAAGTGTGAATTTGCAGGTTGAAATTGAGTGAAACTTTTGAAGTTGTTATTGGAATAGCAAAACTTGACCAAACTGAAATATTTTAAAACCAAGCTGTAAAGGGATTCCAATACTACATAATACACTCGGAATACCCAAGATTGACCAATGCAAACCGATCGTAGAAGCTAGAAAAAAGGTGGGATTTCCTGGATCAGTTTTGTGGTAAGAAAATATCTGGAGCTGGTCAGCGGTTTGGCACATACGTAATTCGAGCCAACCAATTGTTGTGTCATTTTGTTTAGTATTAATCGGTAAATATAAAAACGAATCGCGGATCTTTCATCCCTGAATTAATGTGAGAAATTGGATAGTCATGGGCGACACCTGGAGAACTAGCAGCACTCGTTGGTAGGCTAGATCAATTACGGGCCAACAGCAATGGCTGTCCTGCAAGTTTGCCAGTTTGCTTAGTTTACTTCAGTAAGTCTTCTGCCCGCATTTCAAATGTGAATGAATATTCTAGCCAATGACAATGCAGTGGGACAGTTACATCGGAGTTTACTCAGCATTATTAGTTATAGAAAAGCAGGACATAGCCAGCTGTTTGATTTATTATATGCTTCCTGTCTTATACAAATAAAAATAATAACAATAATATTGTTTGTTTGTTGTTTTACGTCCTAGCAAATTCTAAGGTCATATCAGGACGGGTACTGACTTGTGACAATGCGCATTCATGGCGACTTTATAGTGCTGCCCCACTGGAAGGCCAGGCTGCCAGCACCATGACCTGATATCCCACTCAGTCACATTATCGTGACACTGAGCCAACCAGTCATTGCCCTATCCTAATAATGCCGAGCGCCAGGCTAGGAAGCAACAAATATAAATTTTTAAGTCATTGGTTTGACTCGACCGGGGTTCGAACCCACGACCTACCAACACGGAAACGGACGCTCTAACTCATTCGGCCATCCCGTCTGGTCATACTCTAAACCCTCTGAAAGAAGGTGGATCTCAGTTGAGTAGGCTTCCTTCCCCCGCCCCCAATGTGTATTTAGAAATATATATGTCGACATGGACATGTCAAATCTTCCTAAACATAACCGCCAATAGAGCATGTGCCTAATAGACAGCTGCCTCGAATATTAAACAAATTTAATTTAAAAAGAGGAAATCTAATAATAGTAATGCTAATATAGAGTAAATGTTCTGGAATTCTCTGACAACACTATGGGGGTTGACTACATTTTCTCAGATTTTCTTTTTCACGTAAACCAGCGAAATACACATGAATGGTGGGTTTTGTGTGTGTGTGTTTTTAACAGCATTAGTCATAGTGGTATGTCTATGGGTCACTCTCCTGAAAACTGGTCAGCATGGGATGGGATTTTAGAACATCAATAAAAAAACTTCCTACTATTTTTTTCCTTATACTTTTCATATTCATGTTCAGATTTGATGTAAGAAATAAGGGAAATAAAATAAACTGTGCAACTTTGGTCCTTTTAGCTATGAATTGTTTTTGTACCAAAAAACCCCATTTTACAGTCAGCCAGTTGTAACATGACATATGGGACATGGTTGAATCCTTACTAACATCTTGTATTGCATTGATATATGAAACAAAACAGTTCCCAAATCAAAAAGGAAGTATTTATTAACATGTATGCATGCTTAAATTTAAAAAAATAGTATTTGAGGTCTTCAGAAATAAAATTACAAATTTCGATCACAGATGAACCAGTGGTGTCTGGATGCCACACAAATATTGTACACTAATTATGCAGTGAATAAAGCATGGCTGGGAATTACGTTTTTTTAAATCAATATAAGCACTACATATTTCTGTATATTATGCCATGATTAATATGCTTCTGTGTATGAAATTATTTAATTCTGCTTAGATTTTTATTAAAGCTGCATAGTCCGATGAAGCATCAAATTTTCAAAATCAAAACAATTATCTAGATTTGATTCTACATATATAACTGAGATACAGATGCACTTGAGTCGATTTAATAGAAGCTGTTACTGCAGAAGCGTATGGTATCAGAGTTTTGGCCTGCTTGCCAAAATTATTTTCACATGTTTGAATTTCAAATATCTCAAAAGGTAGCCATTTCAATTAAAAGTTACTTCAAACTAAAGTAAGGTAGATTATAATGATCAATTTAATATACTTATCTCAGAAAATTGTCAGAAACTCAAGACCATCGGACTATGCAACTTTAAGTAGACTGTGTGGTGTCCCAAACGTATGTTACATCTGAGCAACACATGTTATACTGCCATAAGACATAGCTTAATCATGGACAATGCCTATATTTTTTATCTCATCAATTTATATTTTACATAGATGTAAAGGGGAGATTTCCAGTTTTCATTTGCAACCAATTTTTAAAAAGAATTCAAATATTAGATTTGAACTCTTCCATGTGACACTTCTGGCCAGTTTTCAGGAGAGTGACCCTTATACACTATGTGTCTAGTACTATATTTACACGACTATTGGCAGATGGCCCAGGTATACACCTAGAGTTGCCAGCACCTTTGAAGAAGAAAATAAGAAGAAAAAATGATGTCAGAAACACGTTTTATTCCTGTACAGGGCGTAGAAAGCCTCTATAATGGGGTTTCCACCCGACACCCCGCTCTGTCTACTACCCAACACACTGCTGAAGCGCAAGCTACTCGACCACCCATGTAATACGCCCGCCTCACTGCTTTCAGTACAAACAAAACAAAGTAACAAGGAAATTGGAATTTAACTAATAATCGCCCCCCTCCCCGCTCATTTCTTATATAAAAAAAAGAAGAGTGTATGCTGCAAATTATTATTAACAGCCGTGTCAGGTCACATTAATACATAGACACTTGATACAGAGGATCTGAGCCCACACATGCCAACGTTAAGGGCATCCATGCATCTATAGAAATCAAGACCGTTTCAATGGAGCATGAATAGTGAGCTTCTACCCACATTAGTTCTTCCAGTACCACCAGAGGACAGGTTGGTAGTGGAAATCCTATATAAGACCTTTCCTCCAGAGCATCTTGCACCCTAAGCTGCTACCCACAATCTTAGTTCTTCCACTGCCATCAGAGGGTTGGTTGCTTGTTGGAGTTCTACGTCCTGGCAACATCTAGTCATATCAGGACAGGTAGCAACTTGTGACAGTGTGCAATCATAGTGACTTTATAGTGCTGCCCCACTGGGAAATTAGGCTGCCAGCATCATGGCCTGATATCCCACTCAGTCACATTATCATGACACTGAGCCAACCTGTCATTGCCCTATCCTAATAATGTGGAGCGCATGGCTAGGAGGCGACAAGTATACATTTTTAAGTCACTGGTTTGACTCGACCAGCGTTCGAAGACGTGGGTTCGAAACCCATGATCTACCAAAACAGGAGATGGACGCTCAACTCATTCGGCCATCCCGTTTGGTAGAGGGTGGGTTGGTGAGTTGGTGATGGAAATCCTCGAAAGACTGTCCCCACAAAGGATGTTGCATACTATGCTGTTAATCACACTATCTCTTCTACTGCCATCAGGGGGCAGGTTTGTGTGTGTGGGGGGGGGGGGGGAAGGAAGGTCTTCCAACTGTGCATATTATTATTACAAATAAACTATCAAAACACCAACTCAACCAGAAGGGATGTGCGAGTGAGTTTAGCGTACCCTTTCCAGTTTGGTAGGTTGTCAAACTCGACCCACCGAGTCAAACCAATGACGTAAAAATTGACACATGTCACTATCTAGCCTGCCGCTCGGCATTACTAGGATAGGGAAAGGAAGCATTGGAATGAGGAAGACCAATTGTCTGTGAATGAAATTTCCACTGCTTACTCAACTAATGTAAGAAACAAAAACTAAAATTGTCAGGTTTTTAATATTGTGATCAATGATTCTCATCCTGAGTAATTTTCTTGGGTTTGTTCGCAGAGTGCCCACCTTATCTTTCTTGTCTTGGCGCGCGTAGGGGTAGCATGGAATGACGGCGGTGACACGGCAGGCGGAGGCGATCTTGCAGGCGTTGATCATGATGCACAGTTCCATCAACATGTCATTCACCTCGCCACACCCAGACTGCACGATGTACACGTCCTCCCCGCGCACCGACTCCCCGATCTCCACACTGCAAGGCAACACACACACACTACTATATAACCTGGGACTGGATGGCAAGGCATTTGCAAGTCTACCGTGAGGAAGATAGGAGGAGTGCTCACTCCGAGTCAAAGTAGGAGCGTGAAGTTGAGCAGACCGGATATGTAATCATGTCTCATCAGAAAGCTAACTACATTGGGGCGTGTTGCTTCCCCACATTGCATAGCCCAATGGTTTTCAGTTTGCACCATATTTTAAGTTAAATCGTTGGTGGGTCGTTAAAAGAAACACTATGACCCCGTTATAACGTGATCATTCAGGTCCATATAATGCGAGCGCGAAAATATTGGGAGTCGCATAAATCGGGGTTAACTTTACTGAATTACTTTTGAATTAAATCATTCTGGGTCCAATGAATCATCGCGCTATATATCCAAATTTACGTCGGGGGTGTGGGTGATATAATGGCGTTTCAATGCACCTTACTTTAGCTTGAAGTACCTTGAATTATGAATAGCTGACATAGGAGATATTTTAAATGAAAAGATACAAAACTAATTTCAGCATGCACGTCAAAATTGTGACCACCATAGACTTCAGCACCAACAGGTTCAACCAAATTAACTTGGTACCCCCCCCCCCCTTCTATGTAGCAACAAATGCCTAATAAGTGTATTCGCGATATATATGGGATCAAATTTAGTTAATTGAAACTTTAATGTTTTCATTGGACTATGAAGTTGTTAGCATCTACAACAAATAAAAATATCTGACTTCTGGTAGATTTACCTGAACTAAGCATGAGGGGAATTAGCCTAAGAAAACAATCGAAAATCAACAATTTCTCAATCAGAGAAAGAGAATAATGAATTTTTATCATGGGCCAATTTAGCTAATTGTTCCAGAAACATGCTAAACCAATTTACGAATCAGTCCCCATATATTTGACATGTAAATGATTGCTGGTTCCGGGTCGGCGGGTGATAAATTATTAGTACTACCACCAAGCATGATACTTAACCAGTTCCATCGTTGCCTAAACAGATACATGTTGCACTCTTTTCACAGTGAGCCATTATTATGGTTATTCAAGCGAGCTTCAGCACTCAGGTCAGCTATCTGTGAAATGGGAAATCCTGACACAGGTACTCGAGAATGTTCTGACCTGACCTGACCTGACCCTTCATCATTCACAGCACCAGACGGGATGGCCGAATGAGTTGAGCGTCCCCCTCCCGTTTTGTGAGATCGTAGGGTTCGAACCCACGGGTTCGAACCCTGGTCGAGTCAAAGCAATGACATCCAAAATGATACTTGTAGCTTCCTAGCCAGATGACAGTGCACAATCATGGCGACTTCACAGTGCTGCTCCACTGGGATACCGTGGCACATCATTATCATCATCATGTCGGTCGCGATGCGACAAAGACTACTTTCATTACTTGACTGCCGCTCTCCCGAGCCGGTATGCTGTTTTGTGTGGTTGTACATTTCATGAAAGCTGCCTGCAAAAGTGTTGAAGTGCTGCTGGCTTTTGCAAGTTACCAGCGGCACTCTCTCGGGAAGCAAATAGAGGTTTCACACCGGCAAGAACATGTCAAGACAGGCGCGAAACTATTTGTCCCTGCAGTGGCTGGTCGGGAGATGTTGGGAATTCCATACATCAACCGCCCTTAATGCTGCCACAGTGACACTGTTTTCTGTTTAGGGTTTGCTCCCTTAGCCTTCATTTCTGTCAAGAACCTGTACCACAAGCAGAGAGCGTGTATACAGATGAGAGGGACAACTCCCATACTACACCATGTAACAGATGCCGACTGTGGCGCTCCAAGTGGTGGTTGTTGAACAGTATATGACACAGCTGTCAAACTCAAGGCATTGTCAATGGTCGTGTGCAATCTTCCTACAGAAAACGTTAAATATCTCTAAAACTACAACACCTAGAAACAAACTGATTGGAATACACATAGGAAACATGTTTACCAACAAGATTATATTAAAGAGATATGGTTAGGGTTCTGGATTTCTATTAATTTGGAATAAAACTGACGTTTTTCACTACGCGTACGGCAAACTCAAGGCATTGTCAATGGCGGTGAGCAATCTTCCTACAGAAAACGTTAAATATCTCTAAAACTACAACACCTAGAAACAAACTGATTGGAATACACATAGGAAACATGTTTACCAACAAGATTATATTAAATTGATATGGTTAGGGTTCTGGATTTCTATTAATTTGGAATAAAACTGACGTTTTTCACTACGCGTACGGCAAACTCAAGGCATTGTCAATGGTCGTGTGCAATCTTCCTACAGAAAAAGTGAAATATCTCTAAAACTACACCAAATAGAAACAAGCCGCTTAGTACACATATAGAAAACATGTTTACCAAAAGGATTATATTAAATCGATAAGGTTAGGCTTCTGCATTTCTATTAATTTTGAATAAAAACAAATGTTTTGCACTACACGTATGGCAAACTCAAAGCTTGTTCAACACTAACCGCCAGGAACGCCACTGTAGCCTGTGTTACCGATTTTCGCGGGAGTTGTCTCTCTCATCTGTATACACGCTCTCTGCCACAAGGCAGTGGTTTACAACTCTGCAAGGCAGGGGCGTCAAACTCCCTGAGGTATTGCTATACCTGCAATACCTGAATACCAAGACACAGCATCCCATTAAAATCAGACTTACCCGGCATTGACCCAACCTTTCATTTCCAGATTCTAGTAATACTGAGCATCAGGCAAGGTGGGTGGACCCAGATAGGCTCGAACCCCACGACCTGCTATCTATCATGCCCTCTTGGCCATCGCACCCGGTAGCGCCATCTCAACACAAATGATTGATACATTTTCTAAATTAATAAAAACACTTTGATTTGATTCTACAGACTAGGTACAGGCAGCAACATTTTAAAATATCCATCGGGTGCAATATTTGTATTCCATCCTGTAGACATTGAAATTACAAGCCTAAATCCAAAAAGAGTTAGGCTATATATATATTATTGTTCTTGAAATAACAATTTTTTAAGATTAAATATATAAAGATGTATTAATTTGAATTAAAAGTGGAACTTTGACCAAATATAATAAAAAGTGGAAGGATGTGAGGGGGGTTCTGCTAACCAATTTCCATTCTATATATATAAAGGAATTGAAAGTGTCAATTGCTGAATCAATTAGTGAAGCAGATTTCTAATAAGACAATGTCAAAAAGTGCAATTCATTACAAAAAAATCTTTCTGATTTGGCCAAATAGCCATTTTCAAAGCTTGATATTTTCTTGAGAAACTGGAACAAGACTGAATAAATGCTAAATTGTTCACCTATTCATAACAGTGTAACACCCTATTTCTTTTCAGAGCTCTATCTTCAGGGAATCAAAACATATTTGCATCCTAAAATGTCAAAAAGTGCTATTGTTTGCATGTAAACAGCATCTGTAAGTGCATTATTTTCAACATTTCAATGTTTGAAAGCTCATTGCAGCAAAACAATATCTGGCACAGTATTAAGACAACCGTTCTCAAAGACAAATATATATTATTTATATCAATATTATATCCCAAAATTTACAAAATATTTAATTTTGATTGAACACATGAAGACAAATTGTCGGAAAACCGATTATACCAATTTGATGAATCTTTAAATGCTCATTGTAGCTTAATCAATTGATTAAACTTCCTATAAATTGACAGTGACCATCATCTGGAGGTAGTACACATTATTGTGTTAATATTCTGTTTAGAAATACAAAGTGCATTTTGATTGCACATACAAAAGAAAAGTGTACACAAAAAAAGTTCATCAAACTTTGAACACTCACTGTGGCTCATCCAATAGGTGCATCTTATTTAAATTTTGCACACATAGCATATGGAACTAATGCATATTGGCTATAACAATTTTGCGAAAAATATCAAAAGCTACATTTTGATTGCAAATACAAATTTAAAGTGTCTGAAACCAAACATATTGATTTAAGTCAATCTTTAAACATTCATTGTGCCTAGAGTAATGGTTGGATCCTCCCCAAATTTGGCCCAATATTAGATTATATATTCTGTAATATACCTCAATAGACATCAATGTTATATACACGTTTCTACATGGGTGTTACCACTGTGAAACTAATGTGGTCAGCAAAGGTCAATATTCTGTCTGTGGCTCCTTGCACTAACTAGCACTATAGAAAGATTCGAATCAAATTGTCTATCTATACATCCCAAATATTATTCGGTTTCAAATATTTCTTAATTCAGTAAATGGGTTTTAAACTTCTCAAAATAATTTAAATTGCAGAATTTGATCCGATTGACCTTTTTGACATAGGCCAAACTATATATGGATAGAAAGATGAGGTCACTGCGCTTCTTCTGGTACCGACCACGACTTTCTACTTTGTAGTGCAAGGAAGCACGAGCCCATTAAAGATACTCTGGACTTTACTTAAATACAAACTTAGTATATATTCAATCCAACAACATCAGATAAAACATGTTGATCTTCTAGGTTATGAAATTTCATCAATATCAAATAGATACAGAAATAGTTACAAGCATACTAAGCCAATTTAATAGAATCTGTTATTGCTAAAGCTTATGGTATCAGAATTGTTATATGCTTGCCAGAATTAATTTAGCATATTTTCACTTTAAATATCTCTAAAGTTAGGCATTTAAACTAGGTTACTTCAAACTAAAGTAAAGTCAATTATAACAATCAAACTTCTCAGGACAGAAGCACCAAGCCATCGAGCTATGCAACTTTAAAGTGTTGACAATGAACAACAGTTTGCCCATTCCGATAAATCAGTTTGTTTGTTGGAGTTCTACATCCTAACATCAACGGTCATGTTAGTGCACACTCATGGCAACTTCATATTGCTGCCCGATCGGTAGACTAAGCCGCCCGCACTGACCTGAGATCCCACTCCTGATACTGAGTAGTGATACACTAGTCCTTGCCATATCCTGCTAATGCCAAATGCTAACTAGGGGCATGTATCAGTTTAGAGGGATGAAAGTGGTCTCCGGGTAAAAAAAGCGCAAATGCTGATATTCTCCCATAGGTTTAGCATTGGAAGGGAATCACGGAAAAATACCGGAAGTCAGGTCTCAACTAGCCTTGTTGTGATTGCGTTATCGCCCACATCTAACTGTTTCTTGATTAGGTTTTATGTTCTAACTACATCTAAGGTCATATGAGAACGGGATTCAAACCACCCAACTGTTGTCATATACATCCCATCTTTTGAAATCTTGTTTAACGTTAATCGGTGGATATAAGAAATCCCGGAAATCTGCGAAACCGCGGTCTTTCATCTCTGAATTTAATAAATTGCCATGTGCCTGATTCGGCTAGGCTTCGAACCCACAACCTCCCACATAGGAAGCCAGCCAGCCAGCGCTCTTCCCGATTTGGCAATCCCGGCCAGTCCATAAATAAGTGATTAAATCGGCCAGCTTCGGTTATAAGCCGCCAATTGAGTCTATTAATCAAGCCGTGTGTTGGGCGCCATCACCTGCTGCCCAGTGATAGGCACAGCACGCACGCACTAATCTGCCCAATGAAATCTACTTCATACCCAAATCTCCCATTTCTTGGTTGCTTGGTTTTTTGTTTGTTTTTGTTTTGTTAATGAGCTTACAAAGAGAGGTGAATTGGTGCGACGCAACAATGTACTAGAAATCAGATAGGTGAACTGGCAAGCGCACGCTGGCATGTCACTTTATAGGCGGGGAGGGGAGGGGAGGGGAGGGCAGGAGAGGCGTAGGGGAGGCGGATGGGAAAGGGGAAGGGGAAGGGGAAGGGGGGGAAGGGGAAGGGGAAGGGATTGTTAAGGCAAGATGACGACAAGTATCAATTTTGTTAAGGCAAAACTGTGACAAGTATCAACGTTGTTAATCTTTGGTTTGACTCAACCGGATATTGTTCCCGGAAAGCGGGTGCCCGATCATCGCGTCCGGTTCCCGGTGGACTTGCAGAACGTAGAAAAGGCCCAGCATCTACTATTAATATGGGGCAACAGGGCTGCATACGGTAGCTCTGGACTGATTGATCGATCGATCGATTTATTTGGTTATTTGGGCTTTGCATCCTAGCAACATAGGAGTTCATTTCAGGACGAGAACATACTCATGGCGAAATTATTTATTTGGGTATTATGCCCTAGCAACATCTAAGTTCATATCAGGATGGGTACCGACTTGTTCCTGAGAACTCATGGCAACTTTATAGTGCTGCCCGATTGGGATACCAGGCCACTGGCCCCATGACCTTAAATCCCTCTCATGCCCCGATATCCCACTCGCTAATATTATCTTGATACTGAGCCAACCAGGCCATGCCCATTCCTATTAATTCCGAGCGCCAGGATAGGTCGCCACATCCATCAATTTTGTAATCCATTGGTTTGACTTGGCCAAATTTTAAAGCACCAACCTTCGCATGGGAAGCCAGCATTCTTACTGATTCGGCCACTCCGCCCAGTGCCCGACTGGGAGACTGGGGGCCGCCAACACAATGATCTAATATCACACTCAGTCAAATTATCCTGATACTGCACAAACCAGACCGTACACTATTAATGCTGAATGCCAAGCTATTCATGATAAGTACACTTTATTAAGTTATTGGATTGACTCGATGGGGTTTGAATCTACAAGCTCCAGTACGCGAAGCCAGCGAGCGCTCTTGCCATTTCAGCCATCCTGTCGGGTAGCACGCAGATGGTGGCTTCAGTACATAACTGAGCAAGATGTTTGAATTTGCATAATTTCCTGATTCCAGATTAAGAATACAATTGAATGAGCGATGAATAATATGGAAAGACGAGGAAGAACCAAATGGTGCTGCTAGTTATAGCCATGGACATTGCGGAGTGTGTCCTGAATAGCACAGTTCTACAGAGATGATTGATTGATTGATTGGGAATTATCGCAATGTCAGAAACAAGTCATATTCACAGTGAAAAATTAGTAGAATTAAATATATTTTCCTGGAAAAAAATGTACCCAGCACATTTAAAGACTCGCAGGTAAATCTGAAATTGCTAAATTATATATCAATTATATATCAAATGAAGGTTAAATTATTCCCCAGAGAAGATATTATAGGAGAATCTAAATTCAAATCACATGCGCAAAATCACCGTTGAAGATGTAGGATGTTCGATAAAGTAAGATGCAGTAGCTGTTTATTTGGCACGGACAGGTCTGGATTGATATTTTGGAGGTCATTGGGCTGTGGCTGTCTCCAATACTATACAACACCCGACGCGCGCATGACCATAAGTAACGGTTCAGGCTGTGCTGCCGAGTAAACATGGCTCCAAACCCATGGATTATCAACAAATCACCCACCAACTCAAGTCGGGTTCTCTGCTACACACAAGCATGATGCGCACTCCTACTCAAGAAGAAAGACAAATAAAATAAAATAGAAATTATGTGGGCTTAATTTTGTTTGTTTGATAGTTAGATACCTCCAACAGTGCAAACATCGATAGCAAAAGATGAATTCGCGGTGAGCTGGTAGGTGATTTTGTAGTAAGTGGTCCCCACCGCCATAAGACGATTCTGGCCAACCCAACAATATGCGAAATGGATGGCTCGACAAACCCGCACACACCACTAGGTTGGGGAAGTTGGAGCTGTGAGAGGAGAGAGGAGAGAGGAGAGAGGAGAGAGGAGAGAGGAGAGAGAGGGGAGAGAGGGAGGGGGAGAGGAGAGAGAGAGGAGGGGAGAGGAGAGGGAGAGGAGAGAGGAGAGAGAGAGAGGAGAGAGAGAGGAGAGAGAGAGGAGAGAGAGGAGAGAGAGGAGAGAGAGGAGAGAGGGGAGAGAGAGGGGAGAGAGGGGAGAGAGAGGAGAGAGGGGAGCGGGAGAGGGGAGCGGGAGAGGGGAGCGAGAGAGAGAGAGGGGAGCGAGAGAGAGAGGGGAGAGAGGTGGGCAGGGGGTCGAGGAGAGAGAGAGAGGGGAGAGAGGGGACAGGAGAGAGAGGAGCTCCTCCCTCCCCGTAACTCCACTGAGATAACAGCTGCACAAGCAATGCCGCCATATTGAATAATGCCACAACACATTCACACCAACCAGGCCGCCCGTTTCAGGTATTGGAAAACACCTCAGACGACATAGGTCTGTCAGGAAAATGTATACATGTATTACGTAAGCAACACCACTGACACGGTGACCCACTACATTAGTACATAGGTCTGTCAGTAAACACGAATTGACCCGATTTTCCAGTTCTAGTCACATTATCCTAATAACGAGTTAACCAGTCCATTCCCTATACAGTACAACCCCATTAAACCAAACTTGAAGGGACCCTAGAAATTTGTTTGGATTAACCGATCATTGGTTTAACCGAGCTTTGGCTTTGGCTCTACTGATCCGACCACCGCATCAAACAGGATTTGGAGGATATGCATCTGTATTTATATTGTGTAAGCAACAACTGACAGGCAACATAGTCTGCACGTAACTACGAATCGGTAATATTAAACTTACAACAGAGCGTTTGCTTTACTCAACATTCTGCAATTTACCTAATAGTAATACTCCAGCATTTTGTTTTGCATGCCAAAATTAATTAGCCATGCGTTCACTTCAAATATCTCCAAAGTTAACCTCTTAAAATATGTAACTTCAAAGTTTGAAAACTAAAGGAAAGCAGGTTATAACGATCAACCTGACAGATTTAACTTTAATAAAATCATTTTTCAAAATGGTAGAAACCATGAGATTATGGAATTTGAAAATAACTTTCAACGCAGAGAGAAAATTGATTGATTTATTGATGGTTGCTTTACGCCGTGTCGGCAGCATAGGCCATATTGCCGGCGAGAAATGTTAGTTTTTTGTTCAAACCATCGCTTTTACATGTATGAAGAGACTCTTGCCTGGAACAGAAGGCCCGCCATACAAACATACTCACTCCTCCTATCAGAATCATTGACACAGTTTGAAAATAACCACCTCAGAGGTCACAGGCAACACAGCCCACGCGTGGGCGGGGCCAGTAATACAGGAAACGAGGCTGAAGGCAGCGTAAAGTGAGACACTTTAAGATGTGGCGCAGTATACAGAGGACAGCTACAGAAGCAGGACACCTATCAAAGTACATCTCCAAGGGAAAAAATTGCTAACTGAGAATTTGAATTTAAAATAATTTAATTGATTTAGCTAATATAAAAAAATTAATTAAAAAATGGTATGTAACATCATTCAAGTGATTAAGCTAATATAAACATTTCATTATTTAAAATCTGGACGCATTGGCCCAATTGGTAGAGCGCAGGCTTCCGGTGCGGAAGGTCGGGAGTTTGAATCCGAGCCGAGTCAAACCAAAGACATACACAAGCCTGACGCTCCGCATTACTAGAATAGGGCATGGACTCAATATCAGGAAAATGCAGTTGAGTGGGAGATCAGGTCATGATGCCAGCGGACCAATTTCACAGTGAAGCAGCACTATAAAATAGCCATGAGTGTGCACTGTCACAAGTTGGTACCCGTCCTGATATGACCTTAGACATTGCTAGAATGTAAGACTTCAACAAACAAACCAAACAACCAAACAAACAACAAATAAATCGGTACCCGTCCTGATACGACCATAGATGTTTCTAGGACTTAAAACCCCAACTAACGATTATCATTTTTTTAATAGAAAGAAAAATATACCTGACAGATATCTGAACCCACGGAAACTTCCCACAATTCACTAGTACTGGCAAGTCGATGAGATGATGTGGAAAAGATGCGGAGAGCTTTCATGCAAAGAAAAGAAAAAGCACCCGAAAATGTCCAGCTGTTATTACGGTAATATCCTACCCAGTGTGTATTGGGGTTCTCACTGTAAATAAAAGAAACCCACCACGACGAACCAATACCACAGTGCTCGAACACGGCATGAGATGGCCGAATCAATAAGAGCGATCACTTCTTTTACAGAAGGCTCTAGAATCAAATCCTTACCGAGTCAAACCAATGACACATCAAATTTATGCTTGTCACTCATGCCTGACACTCGGCATTACTAGGTTAGGGTAAGGACAAGGACTGGTTTGTTCAGTATTAGGATAACATGATTGAGTGGAATATTAGGTTATAATGCCAGCGGCTAAGTCTCCCCGTGGGACAGTGTTATAAAATGGCCTGGATATGACCTTAGATACTGCTATGATAGAAAGCACCAACAAACAAATTCTCAGTCTGTGTCTGTATAAGAGTCCAGATCTACCAAGCATCAATAGGAATGCCAACACCAGAGTACTGTAAACCCAAGTAGTCAGACGAGAGTATTCCCGGAAGATTGCCTACGTGTACCTGGAGTCTCTCGATGTGGTTTCATCACAGACTGTAAACAATTCTCACCGGCGCGTGTTTGTCTTAGCTGCCTAATGCGTGACGAGGATTGACGCAATATATATATTGTTTTAATATTTAATGGATATATCATTATATTCGGCGGTATGGGGTGGGGGGCATGCGCCAGAGGTTGTTGGAGATTTACATCCTGGCAACATCTAAGGTTATATCAGGACGGGTACTGACTTGTGACAACGCGCAGGGGTGACTTTATAGTGTTGCCTCACTGGGAGACCAGGCTGCCAGCACCTTGACCTGATATCCCACTCAGTCACATTATCCTGACACTGAGCCAACCAGTCCTTGCCTGATTCTAATGCCAAGCGCCTGGCTAGGAAGTGACATTGGTTTGACTCGACCAGGGTTCGAATCGCATGGTCTACCAAAACGGGAGACGGAGGCTCAACTCATCTATCGACCATCCCGCTGAATAGATCTATCCATTAAACATTAAAACATATACATGTATATCATAATATTTGGCGGTAAGCGGGAACATCTGCTGACGCCCGCTCGGGTGATATCCCGGAACGTGGGAGGGAGGGAGCGGCGAGGAGGGAGGCGAAAGGTAGGGGATGGATGGATGGAGGGATGGATGGAGGGATGGATGGATGGATGGATGGAGGGAGGGAGGGAGGGAGGGAGGGAGGGAGGGAGGGAGGGAGAGATGAATGATGAGTGGTATGGAGGTAAGGAGACGCAAAAAGCGCACAACATAGAGGGCGCAGTGAGACCACCGCTAACACCGGTTGTGCATGTCCGAGGACAGTGTGAGTGTGATGTATGGAAGCAATGAACATATGAGGACGTCACGGAACTACCATATGGCAAGCAAACCAATAATGGCCAGGCGGGAGAGGGATGGGGAGGGTTGGGGAGGGTTGGGGAGGGTAGAGTATGGTAGGGGAGGGGAGGGGAGGGGAGGGGAGGGGAGGGGGAGGGGAGGGAGGGGAGGGGGGGGAGGGGAGGGGAGGGGAGGGGAGGGGAGGGGAGGGGAGGGGAGGGGAGGGGAGAGAGGGAAGGGGAGGGGAGGGAGAGAGGAGAGGAGGAGAGGAGGGGGAGGGGAGGGGAGGGGAATGGAGGGGAGGAGGAGGAGAGGGGAGGGAAGAGAGGGAGGGGAGGGGAGGGGAGGGGAGGGGAAAGGAGAGGAGGAGAGGAGGAGAGGAGAGGAGAGAAGAGAGGAGAGGAGAGGAGAGGAGAGGAGAGGAGAGGAGAGGAGAGGAGAGGAGAGGAGAGGAGAGGAGAGGAGAGGAGAGGAGAGGAGAGGAGAGGAGAGAGGAAAGGACAGTGGAGCAGTAGAATATGATGTGATATGGTATGAATACTATGATATAATATATGCAGGAATGGAAGTGATCATGTCAGTCAGTACAGAGACATGGTTGAACATATAAAATATTCCTGTCATTGTTATGGTATTTAAATAATAGCCGGAGAAAATCTGAAGAATATTTTAGTATATCTAGAATTATTTTAAACGTGAAAAACACGAATCACAAACTACTCAAAATTGCGGAAATCTGCAAATATCGCACGGATCATTCACAAGAGGAGAGGAGGAAAGCGGGCAGGTGGCAAAGAAGGGAGAGAAAAGAGTGGCTGAATAAGTTAGGGCGGTGCTTGCTGGACGGCAGTAGGTGCTGGCCCGCCCCGCCCCGGGGAACACTCAGCAGCGTCCACTGCATGCTAACCAACATGCCATCGACTTTGCCACCACGCTGGTCGGCTCCCTCTGCGGCCCACGAACCCGTTTTTAAATCGCCATCCCCGGGCTCGTGGAAATCTGCCAGTTGCCATGAATTATGAAGCGCCCAACGAACTTGAGCTCCACAAAGATCCTCAACAATAAGCGAGTTCAGCATCTCGGGCGCGCGGTGGTTGATGGGAAGTCATCGGGATAAACAAACCCACGTGCATCATTATCGCATGACTACGCGCAGTGCAAAATGTTAGTTTCATTCAAAATTAATAAAAATCCAGAACCCTAACCGTATCAATTTAATATATTCTTTTTGGTAAACATGTTTTCTATATGTGTACCAAGCGATGTGTTTCTAGGTGGTGTGGTTTTAGAGATATTTCACTTTTTCTGTAAGAAGATTGCTCACGGCCATTGAGTTTGCTGGAACGCGCAGTGCGAAACGTTAGTTTTATTCAAAATTAATAGAAATCCAGAACCCTAACCGTATCAATTTAATATAATATTCTTGGTAAACATGTTTTCTATATGTGTGCCAATCGATTTGTTTCTAGGTGGTATGGTCTTAGAGATATTTCACTTTTTCTGTAAGAAGATTGCTCACTGCCATTGAGTTTGCTGGTATGCACAGTGCGAAACGTTAGTTTTATTCAAAATGAATAGAAATCCAGAACCCTAACATTATCAATTTAATATAATCTTCCTGGTAAACATGTTTTCTATATGTGTACCAAGCGATTTGTTTCTAGGTGGTGTGGTTTTAGAGATATTTCACTTTTTCTGTAAGAAGATTGCTCACGGCCATATGTGCAGTGCAAAACGTGGCTTTGTTTATACCGACAGCGCCGACCGGAAGTCGGACCCGCACATGCGTACGGACAATGTTGAACTCTCTTATAGATTACATCGCCATTCCAGCGGCGCAGTGCATTGTGGGATGCGTGGAAGAAAAACAAACCGGCGAGAAGCACATGGCTAATGCTATGACACTGGGTGCAGCTATGAAATGTGCTAGTTTCAGCTCATCTCAGCTCTTGTTTGATACATAGAATACCAACTAAAAAAATATATATAATAAATTAAGATATTATTCTTTTATCACAGCATTGCATTTACATCAATATAATCAGCACATCTTAGGCCAGGTGCATTTAGATTTAGACAAATCTGGGCACTCAGACCAGTGTTAGAGCCATCTAGAGTCAGTTTTACTTATTTTATTCATGGTTTTATTTATATCCTATGGTTAATGACATGTAAAACTAGAAAATGAATGGGGTTTATCAGATATTGGTTATATATTTCTTTGAAATAAGTTTTTGTTGACACATTTGACATTTTAATATTTAGAACAAGAATCACTTATGTCTAGTCAATGGTGATGTAAACATCAGCCTGTAAAGTGACTGAAATTGTATGTTTCTTAGCTCAAAATGCTTAATTATGGAGAGTTGTGAACTTATTCATTATATTGCATCCACCCATCCATGTTTGTGCCAAATTTTTATTTATTTAAAAAATTAATTTTGAATAAAATTGAAGTTTTGCCCTACGCGTATCGGCAAACTCAATGGCTGTATGCCTTTGCTTTGCTGCCAGCGCCGTTTTCAGCGCATGCGCAGTCGGAACGGTGATCTCGTCTATACAGGCAGTGTCTAACAAAAGCGCCATCACCCCCACAGCATGGTTATGGAACTTGAGGTCCACAAAGATCCGCAACGATACTGGTTATCTTCCGTTAACTCTTTCCAGTCAACAAACATGTCCTTATCCCTTCCCCTATTCATTATACCATTACCCGATATATAATTTATAGCAAATAAATCTCAGTTATCTCAAGTGCCATATTTTAATTTCTCTCCCATCCCTCTACCCTCATCACCATCACCAACCCTACCACCAGCGCCGTATCTATATACACTTGATTTATATTGTGGGTTCTCAACATCAAAGAATGTCAAAGTGCATAAGAAGTGGCACTGCTACTGTCGACCCCCATAGATATCCATGATTACTTTCACCTGCTTACCAACTCCGCACAATACCTCAGATGTTGTTAGGAAATACTACTCCAATAAAGCAACCACATGTTCACTTCGGAGCCATCCAAAGTGTTCAACATTTTCACAGGTGTACAAAGCTTACAAGAGTATGGGAGGGGGGGGGGGGAGTGTCAGTCATGTATGAAATAACATGGTTTAATAAAAACGTAACCACTGTCATACTATATATACAAAATGTTGATGCACTTTGTGTGTTGGGGTGGGGGCAGAAAAGCAGTAGGGTCACTCTCCTGAAAACTGGTCAGCATGGTCATCAATAAAAAAAAACGTCCTACTTATTATTTTCCTTATATTTTTCAAATTCATGTTCAGATTTGATGTAAGAAATAAGCGAAATAAAATAAACTGTGTGCAACTTTGGTCTTTTTAGTTAAGAAGTGTATTTGTACCAAAGAAAAACCATTTTACAGTCAGCCATTTGTAACATGACATATGGGACATGGTTGGATCCTTACTAACATCTTGTATTGCATGGATATATCAAACAAAACAGTTCCCAAATCAAAAGGAAGTATTTATTAACATGCATGCATGCTTAAATTTTTTTTTTTAATGTTGATGTCTTCACAAATAACATTACAAATGTCCGTCACAGATGTAACCAGTGGTGTCTGGATGCCACACAAATATTGTACACTAATTGTTCAGTGAATAAAGCATGGCTGGGAATTACTTTTTTTTAAATATCAATATACGCACTACATATTTCTGTATATTATGCCATGACTAATATGCTTCTCAGTATGAAATTATCTAATTCTTAGATTTTGATTAAGCAGACTGTGCGGTGTCCTAAACATGTGTTACATCTGAGCAACACATGTTATACTGCCATATGACATAGGTTAATCATGGACTACACCTTTATTTTTTATCTCATCAATTTATATTTTACATAGATGTAAAGGAGAGATTTCCAGCTTTCATTTGCAACCAATTTTTTTTTTTTTAATTCATATATTAGATTTTAACTCTCCATGTGACACTTCTGGCGAGTTTTCAGGAGAGCGATCCAGTACTCTTTTTCATTGATGAAAGTGGTCTCCTGCAAAAAGGCGCGGAAATCGAATCGAGGTTACTACACTGACAGTGAATTTCCGCAATAACACGGCTTTTCTACCATAGGGTTAGCACTGTCAGGGATTCGCGGGAAAATACTGGAAGTCAGGTTTCAACTGTCCTTGTAGTGACTGTGTTATCGCCACGGTGACGTAACTATTTCCTGTTTGGGTTGCACGTTCTAGCAACATCTAATGTAATATAAGAACGGGATTAGAACCAACCAATTGTTGTCATATACCACTGATCCCTTGGCATTTGGTTGAGCGTTATTCGGTAAATAACAAAATAAAAACGCAGAAATCCGCAGAATCGCGGAGACCTTTCATCCCTTCTTTAAAGATGTAGAAAACTGTAGAAAACTGTGGATGACCCATTACACTACGTTGTTCTTCCCCTCCTATAATCCAGTTGGCGAGGCTGTGAGTAGTAGTATTGGTGGTGGTGGTGGTGGTGGTGGTGGTGGTGTGCCCTCGAGATACACCAGAGGATCGCAATTTCTAGGACATAGGCAAACAGATGAGCTCTTATCTAAATGTAATATCGGGTAGATGACCCAACATTAACACGATATTCACACATCTCATTGTCGTTGCTAGTTTTCCAACATCACACACCATGCTTGGATGACCTAGTTGGCGTTAAACTAATGAATTTATACTTGTTGCTTCCTAGCCTGGCCCTCGACATTAATAGGATAGGGCAAGGACTGGTTGGCTCAGTGTCAGGATAATGTGACTGAATGGGATATCGGGGCAGCCTGATTTCCCAGTGGTGCAGCACTATAAAGTCACCATGAGTGCGCATTGTCACAAGTTGGTACCTGTCCTGATATAAATTTAGCTGTTGCCAGGACGTAAAACTCCAACAACCAACCATGTATAGCAGTGTTCTCCCCTATCCCCATGAGTAAGGATTGATTAATGGTTGGGTGGACACCAACTGCGGCATACCGGAAATGACGTAATGCAGCAACATGGAGAAGTGTCAGATGATGGACACGCTAAACGCACCACGCCTGTTGGCCATAACGCTTTCCTTTTAACACATCAGACACTCTATTGGTCGGTTGTCAAGGGGCTTTCAAACACTTGCAGATTATATACAGATATTAGACAGGTGAACTATGCATCAATACTAATGGCATGACTTGGGCTCGTACCATCTAGCATCACAAGTCACGAAAGCGACATGTCTAGACGCACGACACAGGCACCGGAGGAACCGGCACAAGAGGAACCGCTACCTAGGCGCCGCTCTTTGCGCCAATACCTTAGGTTAGTTACGTATTACAAACAAATCAACAACGACACAACACTAGCTCCCATAGCCAAAACATCCAATTAAAGCTGCATATTCCGATGAAGCATCACATTTTCAAAACCAAAACAATTATCTAGATTTGATTCAACATTATCTAACTTAGATATTGATGCATTTGTTGCCAGATAGAAGGGAATACTGAGGCAATTCAATAGCACCTACTACGACATATGGCTTGTACGCTTGTGAAAAAGGCTGATAATTGTGAAGGCGCCCCCTCAGTAGAATGTGTGAACATGAGTGGGATCGGTAAATTGCTAGTAAACCGACCCTGCGCACCAGGTTTATCTCACTTTATCTATACGGCTGGCTTATACTAAGTTATAGTAGTAGCTGACGGCACATTTGTCACGGAATGTGGTCCCGATAGCTACCTAATCTGGGCATCATGTTAACGGCCATAACAACTTTATCAAACAGAAACCAGCATGCCGAAAAGGAAAACTTCATTTAATTCATTCCAACTCAGGGCATTTTGCCGATACAAGTATTCCCAGACACCCGCAACTGGGACCAAGCACGCCCCGAATCTGCCTCCTGGTCCTGCTGTGTGTACGTATGTGTGTACGTATGTATGTATGTATGTATGTATGTATGTATGTATGTATGTATGTATGTATGTGTGTGTATGTGTGTATGTATGTATGTATCATACATACACACAAAAATATACATACATTGTATGTATGTGTATATATGTATGTATTGTATGTGTATGTATACATGTATGTATTTTGTTGGTGAAATTTTACATCCTGGCAACATCTACGGTCATATCAGGACGCCTTTATAGTGCTGCCTTACCAGGAGACAAGCACCAAGACCTGATATCTCACTCAGTCACACTATCCTGACACTGAGCCAACCAGTCCTTGCCATATCCAAATGATGTCGAGCGCCTGGCTAGGAAGCGACAAGTATCAATTTTTACGTTATCGGTTTGACTCGACCACTGTCATCACCAACCACAGTTATCAACTCGGTGTTGGGGTCAACAGTCGGTACTTCTGATAGGGCCAGGCGCATCGACCTAGAAAATGCCGTATGTGGCGGTGGCTTTTCATGTATGACATCCCATAATACCAGAAAGGGCGCGGGTCAGGTTGAACTAATGAAAACGAGAGAAAATACATTTTTTGTAAAAAAAACAACAACAAATAACAAGAACAGAAACGGCATCAGTCTGCTACTTTGTGACCATCTGTTACTGCGTACGTCACTATGTTTGTGTGCATGCATGCATGCATACATGCATACATGCATGTATACATACATACATACAATTTCAGGTGTAATGCCGTGTCGGCAGCAAAGACTATATTCACGGCGAAAAGCTATAAATAGAATTTAATCTGTCAGCATGGTATATATATATATAACCCCCCCCCCCCACACACACACACACATATATACACAAAGAAAGACTTGTAAGTTTGTTGCTAAGTAATATAAGCTACTATCTCAATCATCAAATACGAGCTGTGTTCTGGATATAGATAATAAAGAATTGTGTCAATGTCGATAAGACCCACGATATCGTTCTGGATTTTTTGTTTTATGAACTTGTCCCACATATGAGCTATCGAGGTCGAGGGAAATGACAATGGTTAATTGATTCTGAAGTTTTAGGGGAAGGGAATGGAAGGGGATGGAAGGGATACACTAGGCCTTTGTTTTGTTTGACGCCTTTGTTTTGTGCTTCCCTGACTCGGCTCTAGTCAAAGTCCCAATAAGAGATTTTAGACCCGTGACATTGAGGTTTTCAGGGTAGAAATGACTACGTCTAGTTATGTGCGCGCAACCAGTTCTCAGCTAGACCCTACCATGACACAAGAGCCTGCGAGCTGGAGGCCTGGTACCTGGGGGGCCTCATCTAAGGCCACATCAGAACCTGCACGACTTCCCTAAACTGCGGGCGAGGAGAGCCGGTGTGGCGGTTTCAGCTCACTGTCAGTTTCAGCCGTGCGCATAGACTCAAACTCAAGGCATTGCTATGGCCCTGTCACACTACGACGCTTCTCGCCGGCGACCCGTCAACGTGTGGTGTTTTTGGGCGATAATTAGTGAAATATCGAGATGCGCGCGTCGGTACACGTCGGTACATTATCTTGGACGTTGATGGTCGGCGCGAAACGCCGGCGCGCGTTGCCGGTCGCCCAAGGTTTTGAACATGTCCAAAACAACCCAACGACCGCCAGCGCGCGCAAATATTTGGGTAAGGAGGTTAGGCGCGCGTCGCGCTGCGTTGGACGCGCCGGAATAACGTTATGGGAACGGTAGGAAGACGGCGCGCGCGCGGGAGGGTCGTTGCTCACGCGTTGCGCAAACTGGGCCGTTTTTGTTTTACGCCCTAGCAACATTTAAGGTTAAATGAAGACGTCGCGCCAAACTTTTTTTTTTCCCCCAGCGCGTCGACACACGTTGGCGGCGCGCGCATAACGCGCCGTGCTGACGCCGATCTTTTCCCCCAAACCGCCGAAAAGTTTGACGTTTCTCGACGCGCAAGATAGTCCTTTCAACGCTGACGGGTCGCCGAGAGAAGCGTTGTAGTGTGACAGGCCCATCAATGGTCGTGAGCAATCTTCATACAGAAAATACAGCAAAAGTGAAATATCTCTAAAACCACACCACCTATTAACAAATCGCTTGCTACACATATAGAAAACATCTTTACCAAAAAGATTATATTAGATTTATAAGGTTAGGGTTCTTGATTTCTATTAATTTTGAATAAAACTAATGTTTTGCACTGCGCGTACCGTCAAACTCAAGGCATTGTCAATGGTGGTGAGCAATCTTCATACAGAAAATCCAGGAAAAGTGATATATAGATCTCTAAAACCACACCACCTAGAAACAAATTGCTTGGTACACATTGAGAAAACATCTTTACCAAAAACATTATATTAAATTTATAAGGTTAGTGACTCACGACCATTGACAATGCCTTGAGTTTGAGTCTATGCGCACGGCTGAAACTGACAGTGAGCTGAAACCGCCACACCGGCGAACACTGCCTGGAATATCTATACACTGGTGTCACGGAGCGGTATCAACCCCGCGCACCATGGTAAGACGCCGCCCCCGACTCCCACCCCCAATACCCGGCATGCGATAGACTTGCACAAAACACGTCTGACCAGGGTTCATACAAAAAGTTGGCCACCAGATTCAAGAACATTTTCAATGAGACGCACAATATTTCGATGCTAAAATGTTATACAATCTGCTAAAAAAGTATGAGAAATGTTGGGAAAACAATCCAGAAAAGTCGCCGGCAGGAATTTGTCAAAAGCAAATTCATCTCAAATATCATGTGATTGATATGTTATGATCAGGGTTCATACAAAACGTTGGCCACCAGATTCAAGAATAAATTCAAGAACATTTGGGGGTACTCAAACCAGAAATCTAAAATCAAGACTTTCAGCAATGCACGTGAACCCTACTTGTGACATTAAACCATAACATTGTCCAACTTTAGCTGATTGCTCGTTATTAAATTCTCCGTCTACCAGGGATGAAAGTGGTCTCCGGGAAAAAAGCGGAAATGCTGATATTCTCCCATAGGTTTAGCACTGTCAGGGAATGGCGGAAAAATACCGGAAGTCAGGTCGGTCCAACTAGCCTTGTTGCGATTGCATTATCGCCCATATCTAACAGTTTGTTTAGGTTTATGTTCTAACCACATCTAAGGTCATATAAGAATGGGATTAGAAACACCCAACTGTTGTCATATAATTTTTTATATACATCCCATCTTTTGGAATTTTGTTTAACGTTAATCGGTGAATATAAGAAATCCCGGAAATCCTCGAAACCGCGGAGATATTTCATCTCTGGTCTACCATTTGGGAGGAAGGAAGGGTTATTAAATTCTATGTCTACCATTTGGGAGGAAAGAAGCAGGTATTTGGTGCGTCTTGATAGGTCTAACAAGAGCAGTAGACCTATTCCATTATATAGCGTGTTAATTGAATACTTGGTACTTGGCCTGGAATAGATTTTAATCAACCCTCATTTAATGGCACCAGGGCCTGGAGACTTATCAATCATTGCTTGCGAAATTAAGTTCTTAATTTAGCCTGACTTCAATTACACATATTGTTGTACCTACATACGTACATGAGACTGTCTCAAAAGGTGCTAAGCAATATGGGACAAAACTTTGTCCATTGTGTAACGATCAACATACTATCTGCTTAGGCATTTGCTCAGGATAAACTGATTAGTTTTTTACATGGTGTTTCATAATCCCAATAGAATACATATTGATTTGAAGCAAATGTCCTCTTGTTTTCAGTGTAACCGTTTCTGTGCTGTTTTGTGTCAATCGTTACAATGGACAAAAAAAGAAAGAGTTACCACCTTTTGAGACACGCTCATGTATATTATGTGGGCACGTGCGTGTGAGAGAGGCTTATATGTTGTGCATGTGTCAGAGTTGAAATTTCTTCTTCACTTTTTGGTTTTGATCTTACACAAATTGAGATGGCCATTAACATCCATCCATGACATCATTTTAACACACATCCATGACATCATTTTAACACACACAACAAATTCAAACAAAATGTTATTGACTACAATTAAGCAAAAAGATTCAAGAATACGCGATTAAATTCAAAACTTTTTTTGTATGTGTGACAAATTTATTTACCCTCTCCCATAACGGATAAGTGTGTTCACTCTTGTTTTAACCTTGGGCAGCACTAGTCCAATGCGAGACCAGAAATTTAAATTCAAGACTTTCAGCGACTTGTGCGAACCCTGGTAGCACCTTGTAAGGTATGGTCATGGTGTCATTTCGATATACTACTCACTACTACTTGAACCAGCCAGGTCATGCAATAAATTAGCATGTCAGCGGAGTATTAGTATGTCACCACCTGTCATTCATGTGCACATTGCTAAAGCCCCTTTCACACTATGGCTTGTGACCACTTTAGAACAAAGAACCCAGTCACCGGCGACCTCATTGCGACCAAAGCAACCTTTGAAAATGGTCACCGACCTCTGGGCGACTATTTTGGTCAGTTGTAACCTCCGTGCGATCATAATGGTCGCAAGGTGGTCGGGGATCACGGAGGACCACTTTGCAACTAACCTTTTTTTGTGGTGGGGTATAATGAATTCACCCCTGAAGCCAGCATTACACTACACAGGGCTCTCTCGACAAATTCCATCGTGCAGTTGTTCAGTAGTCACAAGGGTGCAATGTAACATATTTATCAGGAGCATTGCTATTTATTTTCCCAACCTATGCTATACCGTACATTGTTTTATTTTGTGTGTGGATCTTTTAGTGGACCTTTTTGTTATTTTACATGTATTTGATGGGAGCTCCCGCATTATCGAAAGCACTGTGATGTTCTCTGTGGCAGAGTGGTTAGAGTGTCTGACTTTTTTCTAGGTCAGACTCCTAATCTGAAGGTTGGTGGTTCGATTCCCCGTGCCCCCACCTCTGCCACTTTGGATTTCCACCGCTGTGTATAACTTACAGCGTCATCAAAGGCCGGTTGCTCTCATACCATGTCTATGTGGTGTGGGAGGTTAAAAATCCCTTGGGTCGGTAAAAGCGTAGGCTCGGGCTTTCTATCGACAAACTGTCTAATGAAAACAAGTCTATTCAGACTTATCCATGATATGCAGTATAAATCTTCTTCACTTCACTGCACTAGATGTACCAACAACTGGAGCAAAACACTAACAAGTCCAAATTAATGCTGCATAGTCCGATGGCTTTCAGGTTTATTAGGTTGGTCGTTATATTATAATCTACCTTAGATTAGTTTGAAGTAACTTTGAATTAAAGGACTAACTTGTAAGATATTTGAAGTGTAAAATTAATTTGGCATGCTTGTCAAAACTCCATCAATAACAGGTTATATTAAATCGGCGTAGTGTCTGTCCCCTTCAATGTAGCAACAAATACAAATTAATTTAACATGTTTTGACTTCAGATATCTTCAAAGTTAGGCATTTATAATTTTAAAATAAGATACTTCCAACTAATGTAAGGTTGATCATCACGATCAACCCAATATATATTTTTTAATGTCAGAAACTTAAAACCATCGGACTATGTCACTTTAACATTCGTCATAAACTGTGATAAGCCTGCAACTGATTGAATTGCAACTGCCCCTCCAATACACTCATTTCCTAAACGCTCAGTGGTCAATGTCAATCCAAACTCAAACCAGTCTTTCCTTATCTGAGAGATCGCTCTCCAGTCCCGACAGGGGGCGCGGTGCATACAGATGCGCAGCAGTCCAGGCAAATCAAGTTACCGCCCCGCAGCTGTGGTCCAACCCTCCCACCCGCGCCGCTACCAATCCACTCACTCAAGCCCTACACAACACCATCACGGCCGGCACGACGTAATAAATGTCTCCGTCTGGTGTGAAATCGGCCCCAGCACCCACCATCTGCCCACAGCACTGAGGCTCAATTTTGCTGGGTTTTATGTGGGTTTCTTCTTCCTTTTCTCCTTCTTGTTCTTCTTTTATGATAGTTGACAAAGCTGAACCTTCTACTGCATATCACATAAGACTGCCTAATTACTTCGGGGTGTGGAGGGGGGGGGGGGGAAATTAGGATTTAGGTTCTGGCAACATTTGTTTGTCCTTGCCCTATCCTAATAATGCAAAGTGCCAGGCTGGGAAGCAAGTATCAATTTTTAAGTCACTGGTTTAACTCGACCAGGGTTCGAACCCACGGGTTCAGATCCCCGATCTCCCAAAATAGGACGCTCAACTCATTCGGCCATTCCGTCTGGTCGGTTCTAGCAACATCTAATATCAGATCGATAATGGAACTGTATAGACTTGCCCCTATGACCGTGAAGTTTCATAATCTGTTGGCTTAGTACTTCTCCTTCTGCTATGTGCAAATTGGAAACAGGTCAAATTAATTTTGGTGTGCACACCAAAATGCTGCTCATATGCTAGATTCTCGAGCACAGCATAGGAGCACCAAGCTGCGATAAATTTGTGCACCAGTTTCTAAGATCAAATCTAGGTGTGTCTTAGTTTTAAATTGTGACACATTCATAAATTGCTTTAATCATTCATTGCTTCAATATCCCATTCTGCAGACACTGAGCCAACGTGGCAAAAGCGCTGGCTTCCTGTGCGGAAGGTACTACCTAGCCTGACGCTCTGCATTAACAGGATAGGGCAAGGACTGGTTTGCTCTTTATCAGGAAAATGTGATTGAGTGGGATACGAGTCATGGTGTCACTAGCCTGGCATCCCAGTGGTGCAGCACTATAAATTTGCCAAAAGCGTGCACCGTCACAAATCGATACCTCGTCCTGATATGAACTTAGATGTTGCTAGGATGCAAAACACAAACACAAACTGAGCCCAGTAGTCCTTACCCTACCATGGGGAGGCCGGTAGCGTGACTGGCGCCCATTTTGTGAGCCACCAGATTGATTCGGTTGAAAATCAATCCTACAACTTACTGCAAGGGAAGCGGCAGCTCTATCTATTCAGCCAATCTTTGTAAGACGCCATGCATGACTACCTACCCACCCATGTGAAGTAAAATACCATAATCACAGTCGTCCAGCACACCACGTGATGTCTTCAGCTATTTGTAATACGTAACGACTTGTTTGTTGGTGCTTAATGTCTTAGCAACATGTAAGATAATATTAGGACCGGTGACCATTTTGTGACAGTGCGCACTCATAACGAGTCTACAATGCTGCCCAACTGAGAGGCTTAGCTGGCCACACCATGACCTGATAATCCACTCAGACACATTATTCTGATACAGATCAAACCAGTCCTTGTTGTATCCTTTATAACCGGGGACGAGTATAAATTTGATAAATAATGGGTTTGACTGCTCCGGAGTTTGGAAGATCTCTGTCGGAAGCCAGCCATCGCTCTCACCGATTCGGCGGTCCAATTCAACATTGCCACACAGTGCATACAAAGCTTCCTCTGCCGTTCTATAATCAGGGATGAAAATGCTCTCAGGGAAAAAAAGCGGAAATGCTGATATTCTCCCATAGGCCTTAGCATTGTCAGGGAATCGCGGAAAATTCCCCGAAGTTGGGTTACATATTGGTATACGCCGATAGTGCTGCACCATTTGGAGCAAGTATTAGTAGTGTACGCTGATATTGCTGCGGCGCTTGGAGCATTTATTAATATTAGTAGTATACGCTGATAGTCCTGCGGTCTCAGCACCACATATTAGTATACGCTGATGGTGCTGTGGGATTGAAAAATCCCGAAAATCCGCGGAATCGCGGAGATCTTTCATCCCTGAATAATGCAGGAGAGGAATATAGACGGGAGTAGCCTGCCCTCAGCCCCTTTACCATACCCCACAACACCCACCGCAAGTAGCTCACCGACCAATCGATGGTTTCTGTTGCTGGAGTGAGCGCCTGGAGTGATGAGACGAGGCAGTTGGGGCCGGAGCATAGAGTCAAACCGCACTGCAGTCATCATCCGATTCAGGCTACAAACAATGCACCGTAACCATACGATGACATCGGTAGAGGAAGGGTGATTGGTTGGTTGTTGGAATTTAACATCCTGGCAACACCTAAGGTCATATCAGGACAGGTACCGACTTGTGACAGTGCGCACTCATGGTGACTTTATAGTACCAATTTGATGGCATTGGTTTGACGACCGGAAATCGAACTCCTGACCTTCTACACGGGGGGATGAGGATGAGGATTAGGATGAGGATGAGAAACGATACCTTTGTTAAAGACATCATCATTAGGGACAGTTTATAAATATTTACATTCTTCACAATCCGATGTATGCATCGTTTTTCAGACTATAAAATTGGTAATTTGTAATTGTAGTACATACTTCATCAATATTTTTGTGTTGGGATTAGGAGAGGAGGATCAAATCTAATCCCGACATTCTTAGGATTGTGAAAAATATTTAGATATATATGTGTCCCGTCTTTTAGTGTCAGATTTGTCTGCCGAATATGTCCTTCGACATCAGAGTCGACATCTGCAAATGTACAAACGGGTTACATGTTTAGCACCAAGAAGGTGCTAAACATAAGAAGGCGTAGGATTGCTTCATCATCCTGTTACAGTCTATGGAGAAGCATCCCCCAGACACGCCGAGAGCAGAACAACAACCACCACCCACTAGACTAAGAGCCAACCCCAGTAAAAGTGCATTCCGCCTTCCTTATTTGCTGTTGTATCTGTATATCCTTCTTACAGCAGAACAAAATGTTTCAACATGAATTTCGACCGGTTTTGCGTTTTTTTCTTTTTTACTGTTAGCATTCCGAATACGAGGCCAAAGGTCACAGCAATGAACAAAAATGGGGGGGGGGGGGGAAGCCTACGGACTACCAACTAACGGACCACCAGCTTTGCTTCACTTTTGACGATTTCAAATGAATCACGTGATTCCGAACAAAAGGGATTTTTTTTTAATTTTTTTAAAAAACTATTTTCAAAAATCAATAATTTAAAGACTATTTAGCTCCATGATTTTCAGATTCTGAAGGTCACCTTCAATATTCAAATTAGAACAATAGAACAATAAAATAATTTCAATTTTTTGTCTAGCTTGCCTCATCTTCAGAGTATTGTAAATGCTAATTTCTATCCGGGGTCGGAGACTTGCAGTTCAGTTGTTCTTTTCATTTGTAGAAAAGTCATCGTTCTGAATGTGAGTTTAATTTTGCATATTTTGGGGGTTATTTCTATTTAAATTCCATCCTACAAATAGTGTAATGTACACACTAATTCAATTTGTTTAAACAAATATAATGCATTTTGTTGATGTATCCCTTTTCACGGTATGTTAAATATAGGATGTTATTTTCCCCCAGAGCCCACATATATAAAAAGCACTAGTATCGGCAGGGAGAAGCAACTGTTGGTAAAAAAATATATATATACTGAAACAACAACAAAAACTGCACATGTGCACCAGGTCCGAGCAGAAATGAATTTATCGGCCCTTTTGTAGCCTACGCCACATGGGCCACTAGCCAGTGTGTAATCCTTCCTCAAGGTGAGGAGGGTGGGGGGTGTCTTTGAGGTACGTGGGCAGGGAAGCAGCATCCAGCAGACATGTCCACACCAAAGGCCACATTATCCATGCCAGACTTTTCATATGACAAAATGTCCACACCAAAGGCCACATTATCCATGCCAGACTTTTCATATGACACAGCTACCTGTCCTCTGGACAGTTTGTTGACACCACCGACTGTCATGTCATCTACCAACTCAAGGCTGAATGAGTTGTGATAGCTCGTCAGATTCCAATCCTGGCCGAGTCAAAGCAATAGCTTCAAAATTAAAGGCATACGGGTCTTTTCACGGTAAATGGGACCAAAGTGTGACATGAAGGTCAAAAATGTGTATTTTCCTAATGAGTAGCCGACTCTTGTCCATATATGTATACTGGTAATGTGAAGTAAAAGATAGTTGAGGTTACCACTTTGTCAGAAAGAACAAGAACTAATAGAATAACCAGCCCCAAGTGTGGACGTATTAATCACCAAGTGTGGATTTATTTATCAAACCAATTATTTAATCAAATTCATTGTATGAAACAATTAATTTTTATATTATGATCCCCTAAGTATAGAAATCCACTGTAAAGATATCTGTATAGGATAATTATATTCTTTCCAATTTTGAGTTGTGGACGTAACACAATAGAAGGGGACACCAAAAATAATATGGAACTTCAACTTCAATTTTCTTTCATAAAGCTTTGTAGAAAAATTATATTACAAGCCATGGTACTAGAAATAGCCTTACATGTATGCAACAATAGCAACTGCTTTGTTTTTTTACTGAAGCTCTGGTATTTCCGGAATAACATATTCATGATTTAAAAAGCAAGTGACAAACAGGAGAGATGACAGTTGCATCAGATATAAAAAATACATATATGCATGCAAAATGAATATTTATTTCAAGTAAGAGTCTTCTTTTATTTCATTGACTAACAAGTAATATTGTATGCAAAATAAAGGTCTAGTAGGCTGTAGAAAAGTCCACATTCTCCATGTAATATTCATGCCCATGAAACACCATATTTTGGGAATGAACGTGTTAGGTTATTTTAACCATGCCACATTATGCCTTCATTTTTTCATATCTATCTCTCCAAAGTGTAAGAATACCAGTTCTATAAAGAAATTAACTCCTTTACTCTTTCCATAATTGTTTTCGGCCATTACATACTAGAAACGACACTGGCCTCATTTACCATGAAACGACTCCTACTTGTCTGGCGTTTAGCGATGCTAGAATAGCACAAAGAGCAGTGGAACAATTGTTGCGATTGAAATTTCGCACGCCTTAATCAACGATCACTAGTTAGCCACTGATTATCTGCCATGACAGTTTAGGTGATACACTGAGGGATCTCTATAATAGAGCACAAATATGTGTAAACCCACACAGCGACAGAAGTGAGGCATCACCAAAAAAACACTAATTGAAAAGTGCACTAATTTATAAGCTGAAAAACAAACAGAAATGTCAAATTAAACCCCACATTCATTTTTCTAACTGAGGGTTAGCTTTGAACTGGGTTCACACCCATTTTGACATCAAATTCTAGGACGTTTTAAAGACGTTTATTAAATTAAAGTACCTGAAACATGGCCGTATGCATAATCGATTCACTGTGTAAGATGTGAAGTGTAAACAAGCATAACAAGTACAGTTAGAATTTAAAAATCAAGAGCCAAGATAACAAGCCGACAAAACTTACTTTAAATACAAAAACAGACAGCACTGATTAATGAATGAAGAACATATGCACGTAACACCCTAGCGGTTTATTATTAAAAAGATAGTAATCATTTTCCATTTACCAGATTCTCAAGGACACGTACGAACCCTGTTTAAAGTGAAAATCAGATCTAGCTAAGCGATTAGGCCTTGAAAATGTTATGGTTTCATCGGACTATGCATCTTTAACTGCCGCCCGATCAGTATAGAATAACTTTGTAGCTATAATTAGATAGTTCAGCTATATATGCTAATGAGTGAACTGGAAGCGCTTCGCTCTGGACAGTAGCTAGCCAAGCGCGCGGGAACGTGGTAAAATAGATTTACTGAAAGGTTGTGCGACTGACTATCCGATGGGTATTCTAAATATAGGCACAGCTTTTGTCCAAAGGAAAATGTTGAATCCCTCTCAGTTGAGGAGGGGGGGGGGGGGGGGGGAGCGAGGTATTTTTATCAACCGTCCACTGCAACCACTATATTTAAAGATGCCTAGTCCGATGATACTGTAGTGGTCTGCACTGACCTCTCAGGCAAGTAACCACATAGACAGGTAGGCGTGGGGAGTGTATTGATATCAGGGAGCCTAGGTGGTGTAATGGTTAGCACACTGGCCCGGAATGCAAAGAGATGTGGGTTCGAGTCCCGCTCTAGGCGCAGTATTTCCCATTTTCATCACCCCCACGACACTGGTTGCCGTGATCAGGATCCTGTACAAGCTTTGTGCTGTATGGTTGTTGAACCTACCCTGTGTATGTATGTGTTAGTGCATTGCCTGTATGTATGTAATTGTAAGCATTACAAGACTTACAATTCCAGGGGGACGAGTGTAGTGGTCTGCACTGACCTCTCACGCAAGTAACCACATAGACAGGTAGGCGTGGGGAGTGTATTGATATCAGGGAGCCTAGGTGGTGTAATGGTTAGCACACTGGCCCGGAATGCAAAGAGATGTGGGTTCGAGTCCCGCTCTAGGTGCAGTATTTCCCAATTTCATCACCCCCACGACAATACCATAACATTTTCTGAACCAAACACACACCAACATATATATAAATAGATGTGTACGATCCAAAGGATGGGGATGTATAGCAAGAAGGCCGTGGCGACCTTCACTGACCTAGACGCAACGATCTGTAGCTTTGCAACAATGTAGAAAAAACCTGACCAGACAGGATCGCCGAATGAGTTGAGCGCCCACTTGCCAGGCGGTGGGATTTATAACCTGGCTGAGTAAAACCAATTAGTTTATACTCGCCACTACACAGGCTGGCGCTCTGCATTGAAAGGATAGAGCAAGGAGCAGTGGAAGACCCATTGTCCGCCATTAAAATCACCCCCACCCCCGGCTTAATTCACCACATAGTACACGCAGCGACTCACATACGATAAGACTGAACTAACACAATGTGCTTTGAGTTAGGGTGAGTTAGTGAGAAAGGACTGAAGCTGCGACCTGGTGTGGATACACCCACCGACTTCTCCCTCCTATCCCTATCTTTCACGATCAGCCCTACACTAGTTTAAGCACACTCTGAACCCCTTGAAAGTTGAAGCGCATGGCTACAAGTTGTTGTCCATGCAGTCCCGAGTCAGATCCCTGGCCGTGCAGCACCGTGCACAGATGCATACAGGATGTGGTGTTTTATTTAATCTAGATTAGTTGTTAGCACAAATTAAACTCGATGGGATTCTCGCACTACATCTCTAAATTGTGGATTGCAAGTTAATTTGTGCTAACAACTAATCTAGATTAAATAAAACACCACATCCTGTATGCATCTGTGCGCGGTGCTGTACGGCCAGGGATCTGACTCGGGACTGCATGGACAACAACTTTGGTTATCACGGAAGTGACGTATTGAAGCGGTCTGGTTGGGAGGTCTACAGGAGCCTCACATGGGTGATATCCTATGTCTCAAGAAAGCAATATCTTTATCATATATCAAGTAGCGATGGAATGGATAAGTAGTCACTATTCTATCCAGACAGATTAAAGTTTAAAATCCAATCTCAGACAAGAATTTAACCTTTGCTCCTTTTGATACATGGGTATTGTCTGTCAATTTAAGTCGTCCTAAGGACCAGGAGGGCCAGAAAAAGCAAGTAGCTCATGCTGGGAATGTTACTTAGTTTACCTATGTCTACTTTTCAGTGTATCGTCTAGTTAATGTAGTTAAAGAAAGAGAGTGTGTGTTGACAAGGAAGGTGTCCATATAAAAGTGACAGTGGAAAGCGGGGAGGAAGCAGAGGGGGTGGGTACTATTGGAATTGCACAATTGTAACTTTTGACGTGTGTTTTAGGTTACTTGTTGGAGCTTTACGTCCTGGGAACATCTACGGTCATATCAGGACGGGTACCAACTTGTAACAGTGCACACTCATGGCGAATTTATAGTGCTGCCCCACTGGGAAATCAGGCCGCCGGCACCATGACCCGATATTCCACTCAGTCAGCCATGCCCTATTCTAATAATGCTGAGCACCTGGCTAGGAAGCGATGCATATAAATGTCATAACTCATTGGTTTGACTCGGACGGGAACCGAATTCCCTACCTTCCGCACGGGAGAGAAGCCTGCGCTCTACCGATTCGGCCACTGTGTCTGGTTGTGTGCATTGATTATGTAGTTAGTCCCGATGTGTGTGTGTGTGGGTGGGGGGGGGGGGTCTATGGAGGATGGCTGTAAGACTTGCTCGGCACAGTTTGACAGCAGCACTTACCATAACCGAAAGGGCTCACTCAAGTCAGAGGATTGCCGGGAAACCAGGTGCAAACAAAGGAAAATGGACAAAAGGCCATTTCAAAACTAAAGGTCAAACAAAGTGCTGCGGTTTCTTTTCTGTCTGTTTATTGTTGTTTTACGTCCTAGCAACATCTAAGGTCATATCAGGACGGGTACCGACTTGTGACAGTGTGCACTCATGGCGACTTTATAGTGCTGCCCCACTGGGAAATCAGGCCGCCGGCACCATGACCCGATGTCCCACTCAGTCACATTTTCCTGACACTGAGCTAACCAGTCCCTGCCCTATCCTATTAATGCCGAGCACCAGGCTCGGAAGCAACAAGTACCAATTTTAAAGTCATTGGTTTGACTCGACCGGGAACCAAACTCCCAACCTTCTACACCCGAGGCCCACGCTCTACCGATTAGGCCACCGCGCTCGGTCGGTTTCTTTTCAATCGCACATGCCTGATTATCTTGACATACATACTGGGGGTTTGGGTTTTCTTTGTCTTAAAAATAATAATTTTATATCAATCAATTAAGTGATATATATATATTTTTGTAATACTCCTTTTCTAAGCTAAAAGGAGTCACATTAAAAAGAAATGCTAGGGAATAGAGATGAATTTTGAAATGTCAGTAATTACATAACAATTACTACGAAATATTAGAAGTAATCTAATACGATTTTTTTTTTGTAATGTGTACGGCAGTTGTATTATAAGTACCTAAACTTGCCTAGATCAAAAGTAGAGGGCGCCCAGGCCAAAATCTTGATTGAACCCTTCCATGTCTGGGGCAGTCCATCTCATCACACACCGACATTAGAGGCATAATTTGCCCAATGTCAGTTCTCTTTTAAATTTATTTATATTCCAGAGATCTATTCACATGAGGGTGTGGAGACAGGCGCGCATTCACATCACTTCTGGTTGACACGGTGAAAACAAACCCGATTTTTGTTTTATTTACATTTGCAATAACGCTGAATTTCACTTATTGAGTAAGTTATGCTCCTAAACAACATTATTTCAACAGAATTAGACCATAGCAGTGAATAGATTTGTGCTTTTTGTTTTATTTGCATTCGCAATAACGCCCCCGATGCGGCAGTGGCCTTAATATCGCTTGGATTTGGAGTTTAATTTGACCGAATTTTACTTATTGAGTAAGTTATACGACTAAATAACATTATTTCAACTCCAGAGTGAATATTTATGGTTCTAAATAACAGAACTAAATCGTAACAGCATGTACTCCAAACTGATTTTTGAAATGTATATTTGCATTTCACTTTTGTGGTAATCAGATAGAACTTTATTCACCGATTTCAGTGGTATAATATTTATCTTGATGTGATAATCGGTTCAAAAGTTATGAGCATTTTAAAATATAATTTTGAGGTTTTTCCCCTCCAAAAGCGAAATTGGCCAAATTAGCAAATTAACAAAGCGATAGAACATGTGCAGATACTTGGAAACTAAAACTAAGCAGATAATCAAGTTTCACATATATTATAATATAGATTTCACATATGATATAAGATCGCATTTTGTTTTCCGGGAAGAAAAACAAGAAAATAACACAGTACACGACTTTTAAAACAGCTAAAATCTCAAATTGGCCCTGTTTTAAAGTTAACAGTTCAGGGAAATTTCAAAATGCCATATCTCAGCTTCTAATTATGATACAGAGATAAATTTGGTATCACGAGAATCAGCAGAACTGTGTCTATAGCTGGCTTGTATTTTTTTTTTTTTTAAAGACAATTGAACACTGTCTTCCAACTATCATTCATGACACATGAAATTTGGTTATATCCCTTCACAATATCTTCAATATGACAAACACAGCATTCACTGCTCAAAGACAGAACATTATTATGTAGGAATTAGTTACAGCAATACCATCCACATTGGAACATTTGAAATAGTGTTTTCAGCTTGCCGGTTGCCAAATTGGTCTCACTTCTTCAGCTTCTTGATTCGCGTGCCGTGAATGAATTTACTATTTTTTATGCTGATTTAATAGCAGAAAGCTTGCTCTTCAATTTGACAGGTGTTGAACTTGGAATTGTTGTCTCTGTTACTGTGAAATCTTGTCTTCAACTTTTCTTTTTGAATTTTCCCTCACTTCTATCACATGTATCTCAACAAGTTTGGTCTCAAAATGAGGCTCAAACTGTCTTCTGTTCTGCCATTGTTAGATGATTTTAGTAACTGGTTGTTAACATGCCAATCACTGCCACACAAAAGACATGGAGGTTCAGGGCCAACTCTTGCCAGGTTTCATGCGGTCTGGCTGAGTCACTGATGGCAGCCTGTTTGGAGTAGCTAGTAGCAGTGAATAGATTTGTGCTTTTTGTTTTATTTACTCTCGCCCCCTCTCCCGCCCACGCCGAATAAATCTACGATTATGTAGCGCCTCCTTTCAACTCATTTGATAGCTGCATTTAGATCTAGAAAGTTACATTGCCTATATTCCTGTTTGCATTATGTATGGTTTATAACAACAGCGAGTGGATCAGCGATCACAGTATGATCATAATCATAATGCAAAAAAAATGTTAATTCAACAATAGGAACCCCCTAATCCTATATATAATATTTGAGATCAACTTTTGTGTGTGTATTATTTACTTCGAATTTAGGTCCAGATTGTATTAAATCTAAAATTAGAGAAATCTAGGTTTAGGATGAGTGGCTATTCGTACAGCGCATCGTATCGACGTATGAATATCTGATATTCTATTTGCATGGCAGCGGCGGGACAAATGAGGGACATGTGGCGAAGTTAGTTTTTCCGACACTTGGTGGCGCGTCGGTATCAGTGGGCCTAAATGGCCATTGACAATGCTTTGAGTTTGCCGGTGTCGCAGTTTCAGTTCTCAACCAGACTCAGTTCTCAACATCGCTTCTGCGCATGCGTCAACATCTAAAAGCGTCGTCTGCGCATTGTCAATGGTCGTGAGCAATCTTCATACAGAAAAAGTGACATATCGCTAAAAACCAAACCACCTAGAAACAAATCGCTTTGTAGACATATAGAAAACATGTTTACCAACAAGATTATATTAAATTGATATGGTTAGGGTTGTGGATTTCTAGTTGAGAACTGAAACTGCGACACCGGCAAACTCAAGTTTTTATTTGTTGTTCTTTTGGGTCGCGAGCAATCTTCGTACAGAAAAAGTGAAATATCTCTAGAACCACACTACGTAGAAACAAATCGCTTGGTACACATATAGAAAACATGTTTACCGAAAAGACATACGCATTAATTTAGAATTTCTCATGAAGCATTGCAACATTCTTTATTCTATTTGTTTGTGCCTGTCCAAGTCGCTTCCGCACTCCTCACACATGCGCAGAAGATGCTTTGACGCATGCGCAGAAGCGATGTTGAGAACTGAGTCTGGTTGAGAACTGAAACTGCGACACCGGTATGCGCAGTGCAAAACGTCTATTTTATTCAAAATTAATAGAAATGCAGAACCCTAACCGTATAAATTTAATATAATCTATTCGTTGAATATGTTTTCTATATGTGTACCAAGCAGTTTGTCTCTAGGTGGTGTGGTTCTAGAGATATATCACTTTTTCTGTAGGAAGATTGCTCACGGCCATTGACAATGCACTGAGTTTGCCGGTATGCGCAGTGCAAAACATTTATTTTATTCAAAATTAATAGCAATGCAGAACCCTAACCGTATAAATTTAATATAATATATTCATTGAATATGTTTTCTATATGTGTACCAACAGTTTGTCTCTAGGTGGTGTGGTTCTAGAGATATTTCACTTTTTCTGTATGAAGATTGCTCATAGCCATTGAGTTTGCAGTGTGACAGTGTGCCGAATATGCCCACTCGTTCAGTGGCGACGCGAACGGCAGGAATTTGAACTAAAAAGTCGGAGGTCCCCCATTCGGTCAAGTCGAATTACATGGTGGGAAGAAATTCCAGTCGACTGCTTCAGACAGACTTAAGCAGAGGTCACTATGAATAAAATCGATAAAAAAATATCTTCCGAAATACTGTTTTCTTTACTGTGACAGTGTGAGTTGCAGTTATAGCCTAAATACAGGGTATATCTACTACAACTGACTAGGCAAAAATTGTTGTTGCAAAACTGTATAAAAACCAGGCCAGGTCCATGCATCACATTTTATGAAGCTTTGTTGAATTGATTTTGAATTCATATGTTGCATTTAGTTTTTTTTAGTATTAATTAATCATTAAAGTATTGTATTTCATGATATACAATACATTCCGCCGTACGAATAGCAACTGCCAACTGCCGCTACTTTAGTTTTTAGTTGTTGCTGATCGAGAAGTAATACCATGCATACAAATTTAAAATGACATTGAATATTCCTAAATAGAATTAAACGCATTCTTATATCTACCTAATCAAGTTAATGATCATCTAATTTCTAAATCGTTGAAAGCAAACGCCTTACTCCCTTCTAATCTTATCTGCAGCTGTGTTCAGTGCGCATGCTCAACGGAAAAGGTATACAGGCAAAGGTTGGCAGGGGGCTGAGGGGGGGGCAGTCGGATTGAGACACCCCCTACCGGTTAGCACGCACCGCCGCCGCAAGACTTGACCAGTGCCGTGCAACAGTCAACACCTGTTAGTCAGCCCTGGCCCTGGGCCAGTCTGGGGATGGGGGAATTTGCCCTCCCTCATTTCGGAATGCTGATAGTGATATGTGATTGTGCATCAGGTGCGGAATAATTCAGATCTAGAAATAGCCGTAAACCCTTCGATGATACAAATAAACCAATGCATGACATATCTGAATATGTTACCTATCGATACCAACATAATTAGAAATATTAAAAATTGGGAGTGAACGAGCAGTGCACGTCACACGTGGGGTGTTGACCGTGGTGCCAAAATGTCCACTTACCATGTCTCTTGATTGCTGAATTTCTTCGTGACAACCTTCCCAAGTTCGATACCTAACCGGTCAGCGATCTTTTGTGCCAAGTCTGGGTGTGAAGTACCACTGAATATCTTTATGTTAGGCATTTTTGTGAAGATGTTGCTCCCCCAACCGTGGGTTTGCACGGTTCCGCTCGGTTGTAATGTGTTTTCGCGCTGGTTAGACCTCATCATACGCAAGTGCGTATCGATCAAATGCATTATTTATTTTTCTGGTACTTGTTGTTTTCATATATTATGTTAATTACTCCCATATTATATTAATTCTAGCTGAAGTTACTCTGAATATTAGATAATTAAACAATTATTTGTTATCTCGCTAAGACGGGTTTCTCGTAATTGATTTTGCGCTTGAAATTGGCGAGGCTGGTCCATCTACTTATAATGCCAACGGGTACCAGCTCGGTTGATCCCGGAAGTAGTGGACTTGCGTGCTATCAACTTCCGGGCACTGCGGCCATTACAATCGGACATGTCGGAGTCGTGTTGATGATATAGAAAAGCAAACAAATTGTCTCTATTCTTTCCCATACATCACATACTGTAGATATCAAGAAGAAACGAACCTTTATAGTTGAGATTTGGAAATGGCAAACATCGCTGTTGCCCGAATAAGGCGCGAATTCAAAGAGGTGGTCAGTAGTGAAGAGGTATGGCGACCGCATCCTTTTTTTGACTTTTTCGACAGTTCGATTTACGTTGATCATTTCGTGAACAGTGAAGCTATGTCAGTTTGCATCTTTGCACTGTAGATTATATTTTGAAAAATAGACTATATTGTGACCATTGCTTGTTCAACATGCAAATGTGAATCGTTGTTAACAACCTGCGATGTCATCCAAATACTGTCAGTGAACAGTGAGATAGCCATCTTAAGACTTAGTCATCTTCGATCTTAAGTTCTTAACCTACTTAGTCTTAGAGACTTGCAGACAAATTTCAAATATCAAATAGGTTTTCAAAACAAATGTACTCTGATAAAGCACTTTAAGACCTATAATTTGACATATAGAGGGACCTAATATGTCAAGGAGAAGCAAAGTTATGGTGCATAATGTACCCCAAAAATGGGTGACTTACCTCACAGTCACAGTAACTACATTGACATTGGTTTATATGGGCAGGACCTTTGACCTGATATCTCATCTCAGTAGGTCTGTGACAAAAGAAATGTAATTTACTGTATAGAAATGATACTCGTACCATTGTAAAGAGCCAAACATATGCTTTTAAATAACACCAAGATCATGTATATTGGTCTAGTTTTAAGAAAGTTATGATTTTTTTTATATTTAAAATCACATGGTTTTTTTTGTCCTGTAATTAGACTGAAACAAAGGGAATGGGTGTGACCCTAAACAGAGGTTTCCTTATCTATGATGTCATCAGGATTCCCTGGTATCCCCATCTGTTATACCCCAGTCACACGAGGCCTGCGTTCGCTTACGATCGATCCGTGGGCATTTTGCAATTAAATTATGACTAATCGCCGAGTGCTCTGCGAGCGATCGCTGACCATTTCGGCCCTTTTTGGTCGCAAGGAGGTTGTCGCTGAAGCACCAACAATCTCCTTGCGACCTCTGGCGTCTCCACCGGTCAGCGACCATAGTAGCTGTACTCAAGCATCACACGTTCCCTGCGCTCGCTTACGATCGATT
Source organism: Branchipolynoe longqiensis (assembly GCA_030323885.1). Classification (NCBI taxonomy): domain Eukaryota; kingdom Metazoa; phylum Annelida; class Polychaeta; order Phyllodocida; family Polynoidae; genus Branchipolynoe; species Branchipolynoe longqiensis. The sequence goes on from CM059191.1 coordinate 27,687,273, forward strand.
CGCGAGCATTTTGCAGTTAAATTACTACCACCTGAACGATCGCCGACTGATGCGATGTGGCGTGTGTACGTTGACGTCACAATGTCGCCTGGCACATCATTGTCAACATGGCGACGTATTAAAATAGTTTGTAACAAATTGTTTAATTTTTGTCGCAAGGAGCTCGCAGACTTTTGGTCGGCAAGTAATTGCAAGCGAACGCAGCCCGTCGTGTGACTGGGGCTTTAGCCAATGAGAAGCGATTTTGGTAGGCATGTCGAGATCCGTTCACGTGACCCATGACACTTTCTGATTCAAAATTAACCACCTTTGATGTATAGGATCATGATAATATTTGGTATAACGTGAGACAAGACATTAATAATTGGGTCTACATATTTTTTATTTACGTCCAAAGTGAATTTGAACCGATTTTAGCATCCGAAAATTAGTGCAAATGTTTGAAATGCTGTCACAAATGGACGAATCAACAGAAATGCAAAATTCGAAAACGAGGACTTTCAAAGAGGTTTCCTTATATATGACGTCATCAGGATTCCCTGGTATCCCCATCCGTTAGCCAATGAGGAGCGATTTTGGTAGGCATGTCGAGATCCGTTTGTGCACTCCCGATCACAGCGATCGGGGACAAAATGGTGGCGATGCGTCATGGGGATGTCCACATACCTAATCTCAGCTGCGTCGAGGCGTGAATGCCAATTGGCACAAGGCAGAGGAGAGTGTCAGAAAATGTGCTATGACTCAAATCACACCACATACAAACAAATTGCCTGGGACACACATAGACAACATGTTTACCAACCATATTATATTAATTGTATTTGGGTGACATTTACCGATTAGCGGGGACAAGCTCTCAATGTTTGGTGACATTTGAGGAATTTTCTCAGCTGAACTGTCACATATTTTTTCCTGGAAAATGACCTACCAGAATGTTGATATCTTAAACATTCGAATTACCATTCAACCTTTGTACTGCTGATACATAAAACATGGGGAAAACAATGTTTTATAAGGGGTATTTGCACGCCGCGCCTGAGGAGCCGTACACACGGATTTGCAAGTCTCTAACCTACTGCTAGTACGAGATGGTCACGTCGTCCCGTGTATAAAAAACAGTACCTGAAGCTGAATAATTAGAGCTTTCTGGTTACACATGGCGTGTTGAGAAGGGAAATATTCTATTGGTTTTATTATTTCTTATTAACACTGGATGTTATTTTTATTAATAATGTGTTAATTATGCAATGTCAATGACAGAAGTGCATGACGACTCAAATTATTACATTTGGGAAATAAATGAATCAATCCCGTTTTAGTTAGTCTTTGGGGGGAAATTCTGATGATATGATCGATGAAATTTCCTAAACAGTCATAATTATGACTTGTATTTATATGGGTGGTTCTCAGAAACTGTACCACAAATAGAGGATATTACCATGCGTGCGCCGTAGTCACAGTCCCACAGCCGTAGTGTTTGTCGTCGCCGTCAGATGTCGCATGCATTGTGAATATTGTGTATTAATAGTGATGGACTAGTTTGGTACCCTCCTAAAATTTTCAAAATGGTCCAAACATGAACATTTTTCTTGGAAGCTCCAATGACCCAATACAATATACTTTTGGAATTTTCAAAATATCCCAAAATTTGACTGACATACACACATTTGAAAGTTAGTAATTTCCATAGCCTTTATATGCGCTGTGGCAACAGTCCCACAACTGTAGTGTTTGTCGTCACCGTCAAATGTCGCATGCGTTGTGAATATTGTCTATTTGGTTTCCACATTGCATTATTAATGATTAAGCCTTTTATTTGGGGGGGGGGGCGGTGTCAATTCAAATAGTTAGTGGTATCTCTATGTAGTAAGTATGTTAGCAATACTAGTGTATTTAATCTAGCCCACAAAATGTATCCAAAATATGCTTAAATATCATTTTGGTCTAAAGTGCAAATTTAAAGAACAACACCACGCATCAACCCAAACTTTTTTTTCAGCATTTTATTTGTAAGATATAATCCTTTTTGCTTAAATATAATCAATAAAGTCTGGTTAGAATTTGTTGTGTGTGTTAAAATGATGTTATGGATGAATGTTACATAGTTAATTTTAACGTATTTCTCCCATTTGTATAAGATCAAAATCAAAAAGTGAAATTTTCCTTTCAACTCTGATATATGCAGAGAATAAGAAAGTGATTCATTACTGGATTATTTCCCTGATGAAGTATATAGTTATACATGTATTTTTGCATAATCGGTTGTGGAGTCATAAGTTAGTTATCAAAAGCTTAGAACAGATTTGCATTTGCTCATTTCCAAAATAACATCATGCGTTCATTCTGTGCATTGTTTGTACATAACGTATTGATCTGGGATTAATAAACTCATTTCTGTTTTAGGCTGCAAAATGTCATATCAAAGTTGAAGTGAAAAATGACAACTTCACCGAGTTGCTGGGGCAGATTGCTGGAGCTCCAGACACTCCCTACGAAGGCGGGACTTTTGTACTTGATATCAACATCCCAGAAACGTACCCTTTTAACCCTCCCAAGGTACGTGTGATTTGTTAGTTATTATTTTAATAGAGAATTGTATTTTGTTTACTCTAGTGCAATACACAAAGTCTAGTATAATACACAAAGTCCTGGTCTAGTGCAATACACAAAGTCCTTCTTTGCAATATCTAAGCTAATGTATATATTACAAGTTGGTCTGCCTTAATCTTTAATCAGCAAACCTGTGCAATTCCTGAAAGTATGCATATGACTGGCTTGGACTATTAATTAATAGGTTGATTGATTTGTAGTATAAATGGTCATTTTACCTCGGTACAACGCCTCGGCTACTCGAGGCCGAGGGAGAAGGAAGCAACATTCGGTACAGCAATTAGCATATTCCACTCGTAACGGGAGGACGTTACGAGGTGTACGAGCAGTTTTTGCACTAAAAATACGAGGAGTACGCGTTTATAATTTGGTAGATACGTGTATGGAGGTTTCATGCACATTTTTGTCGCTTTAGTTAGCATTTTTTTACGACTTTATTGTCGTTTTATGTCGTTTTGCGTGTATTTGCCGGTGCGTGGTATGGATACGCAGTGACAGCGCCATTGAGTTTATTTCTGGTAGGTTGTGCGCAAACGGCGACCTGATTATCGCTATTCTTTAGCGGTTATTCTTATGAGTTTAAACCCAAGAATACAGGAGAATATGTATTGCTTGTGGAGAATAATATTCTATGAATATTAGAATTTTGACGAATATATTAAAGAATTTATTGGAGTTAAACCGATTCGGGAGCCGGTACGGTAGAGTTGACATCGCCGTGTTGTTTACTTCCGGTCGGCTGCTCGACCTGAATTTCGCGTGTTAGCGGTTATTCTGATGAGGTAAACCCAAGAATACAGGAGAATACGTATTGCTTGTGGAGAACAATATTCTATGAATATTAGAATTTTGACGAATATATTAAAGAATTTATTGGAGTTAAACCGATTCTGGAGCCGGTACGGTAGAGTTGACATCGCCGTGTTGTTTACTTCCGGTCGGCTGCTCGACCTGAATTTCGCGTGTTAACGGTTATTCTGATGAGGTAAACACAAGAATACACCAACAATATTCTATGAATATTAGAATTTTGACGAATATATTAAAGAATTTATTGGAGTTAAACCGATTCGGGAGCTGGTACGGTAGAGTTGACATCGCCGTGTTTTGTTTATTTCTGGTCGGTTGCTCGACCTGACCTATCGCTATTGCGTCAGCGGTTATTCTGATGAGGTAAACCCAAGAATACAGGAGGATACGTATTTCTTGTGTAGATGTTATTACAACATTATTAATCGAATTAATTGAGCATCTAGTGGTGTTTTTCGATTTTTATGAAATTATTTTGTAATAAATGTGTATGTAGATGTTGGTGGTTGCCACATCAGAGGTAAGATTTTTGGTTCAACAAGCCGCCCGTTGCCGAACGGAGAGCGATGTTGGCTGGAGCCTCATCTCGTTGGGATTTTTCCTCGGTTTCTTTTATGGATTCGCGTTGGAAATTAATCCTGGGTTTCTGTTGTGGATTCCCAATTTTTTAAGGCGTACCTCCGAGTTTCGTAGCATTTTCTCCAACTTGCTGGCGCAGTAGCCGCAGGAGGGAGAAGTGTACGGAACAGAGAGTGTGGGAGGGTACCGATATACTGGTCCCTACCCCTTGTTTGGTTTCGGCTTCCATACCGTTACCCTACGACATGACACATTAGCTTACACGCCTGTGTTGGAACGGTGTAAATACGTTTTCCAACACCAGTAGTTGCCGCCCGTGGCCGAACGGAGAGCGATGTTGGCGGAAGCCACATCACGTTTAAGCCGCCGTTGCACAACGGAGAGCGAGCATTATGGTTATGCCGCTGTGGGCTAATGGAGAGCCATGTTGGCGGAAGCCTCATCAATATTTTACCCGCCATGGCCGAGTGGTGAGCGATGATGGCTGTAAGCCACATCTCGTTGTGTCGCCCGTTCCAGAACGGAGAGCGATGTTGGCTGAAGCCATATTACGCTTATGCCTCCCGTTGCCTAGAGCGATGATGGTTGTGACCCCATCAGGTTATGTCACCGGTTACCAAACGGGAAGTGATGTTGGCTGAAGCCACATCCCGTTTAGGCCGTCTGTTACCAAACGGAGAGTGATGTTGGCGGATGCCACATCCTGTCTGGCCGCCTGCTATCAAACTGAGAGCGATGTTGGCTGAAGCCATATCCTGTTAGGCCGTCCCTTACTAAATGGAGGGCGAGGTTGGCTGTAGTCACATTTCCTTTTGGCCGCCTGCTACCAAAGATGTTGCCTGAAGCCACATCCTGTTTAGGCTGATGTCTCATCACGGTTGTCCGCCTAGGACCGAGCGGAGAGAGATGATGTTTGTGACTACATTATTTTTGTAGCCCAATAAAAACGGAGAGTGGTGTGGGTTGAAGTTACATCCCGTTTAGACTGTCCGTTACCAAATGGAAGGCGATGTTGGCTGAAGCCACATTCCGGTTAGGCTGCTTGTTACCAAACGGTGAATGATGTTGGCTGAAGCCACATCTCGTTTAGGCGGTCTGTTACCTAATGGAGGGTGAGGTTGTCTGAAGTTACATCACTTTTAAGCTGAGCGGAGAACGAGGTTGGCTGAAGTTGCATCACGTTATGCCGCTCATTGACAAACGGAGAGTTGATTGGCTGATGCCATATTACGATTAACCCGCTCGTGACCGAGCGAAGACAGGTTGGTTGAAGCCACATTATGTACGTCCTGATATGAACTTAGAGGTTGTAGGGATGAAAATAAAAACAATTTGTTGGATGGCCACACTCAAACTTTCTGTTGATGGTTATAGGGTGTCTGGCCTGAGAGATATTTGGCTGGGTTAGCCATGGGTTGTACTGTTACTAACGGTACCAGTCTGGATATGATTATAGATTTTTCTAGGAGGAAACAATAAACAAATAGTTGGTTGAGCACTCTATATTTCAATGATCCTGAGATCTTTGAGTTAAGGGTTGTTTGCTTACGATGGGAAGTAACCCCAAGTACTCGTTACCGGTAGTGATGGTTTAAGCCCTCCCTGGTATAACCTGTGTTAGGGGAGCTATGCAGGCCAGATGTCGGCCTGCTGGGCTAGAGAATCGGCTCATGAAGCTAGAGTAATGCTCTCACTCAATATCTCAAGAGAATAAGGAGAGGTTGCAAAGCAAACTCAGAGGGCCATGGAAATGGTTTTTTCCAGGAGGTAAAAATAATAGTACGGTGTCCATAAATTGATGATTCATTCATTATCGTCCAGTCATAGTCGAGCTGCTCACAGGCAGTTACCGACCAAGTTATGAAACAGACCAAACTTTTGGAAGGTTTATTTCGAATGAACAACTATATGAATTTACTTGTTTACCAAGTGGTTTAGCTTGTGCTTTCCCTTCTTTACAAATTGTTAATTTGTTCGCTCATGAAAAGTGAAGGACAGGATGTTCCCGGCCAGTGATGATTCATGTTTTGCTGTGCAATCAAAAGCATCTGGTCAAAATGCAGTAAATGGTTTAGGTACCACATTTACGAAGTTAGGAGTTGCTGGAAAGCATACGACAGAACTAAAATGGATTTTGGAAGGCCGTTGATTTGATGAAGAACTTAGATCATATTAATGTTCTAGGGTTGAGAAGCAGTGTATTTAGGGTTAGGTGTTTAGTCGGCATGCCCTAATGCTATGTCAGGATGTTGACAGATAGTACTACAGTAATGGCTTTCATTCGCAACATGGGAAGGACAATGTCCAACTCATATGATAAGAGAGTGAAATTAAATTGGAATTGGGGAAGCCACATATATTTTGTTGGCATCATGAAATAATAACATTTTATAAAGTTGTTCATGGCATCCAGTCATTAAGTGATGATATTGGTTCAATAATTTGATTGGTTTGAATCAAGAAAGAATAACAAGTTACATAAATAATTTTTATGCCATCCACAAAATTGATGGGGCAATTTTTGTTTAAATACATAAAGTTAAGCCAATGGAACTATCCCTTGCCGAGGTAGTCCGCCTCTTACGAATGATGTAGGATGATGGATTAGGTTATGGAGCCATTTATGCAGCTCGATGAGCTTTTTCGGTCATCTTACCAAGGAGTGACGGAGAATTAATTGGGAAACACGAAGTCCTTCAGTGTTTCGGGAGGTCATTATATGAAAGAAACCCTCCTAAACCATAGTATAATAGGTTTTGGGATGTCTCAGGGGTATTTAAGTTTTCTTGAAAATGGTCTAGTTAGGGACATCTATAGATAAACAGCTAGGCTATAAATTAGCTGTATTGTTACTTTGGGTAACCAGTCATAGGGCCCAAGTAATTGTTGACCTTTTTATTTACTGGCCTAGACATTGATGATAAGGAGGCCATGTTTGATTTGGAAAATTTTAAAATCAAACTGTACAGGAGATCCCCTCTCCTTGATTCTTTTTAATGGGTTCCCATATGACAGGAAACTGTGTGTAGTGTCAGCCATTAGGGCTTATATATCCAAGATAAAAGGAATACATAATTCCAGACAGTTTTTGGTAAGCTTCATAAAGCCACATAAGGCTTTATCCAGAGATGCGATCGCCAGTTGGACGATTCACGTGCTCAAGTCAGCAGGCTTTGACATAGGACGCTACGCTTCGCACTTTACAAGAGGTGCTATGGTCTCGAAGACGAGACAATTGGGAATCTCAGTGAAGAGAATCCTAGCATATGCCGGCTGCAAGACGGCAAGGTCGTTGGCTAAATATGGCAACAAACGACTAGAAAAGACAGGTGGGGTTGTAACCCGCCTACTCACCAACTAAGAAGATGTGTGAGAATTTACAAAATTGGAATTTACAACTGAAAAATTACTATGTTTATCAGGTAATAGAGGATAAAAATGAGGCTACGTAAAGTCTCCCTCGGCCTTGAGTAGCCGAGGCGTTGTACCGAGGTAAAATAGTATAGTTAGACGAATCTTACCTTGGTACAGATGATGGATAACTCTTGTTTTCCCGAGGTACAAGCCTCGGGTAGTCGTGGGCTAGGGCCCGCCCACCACACCCTGCCACGACTATTACGTTTGCTTTTGCCAAAAAGAAAACATGAGGAATTCCAATCATTAAGCTCATTTTTATCCTGAATAATTAGGTGAAGATTGCTGTACCGGATGTTGCTTCCTTCTCCCTAGCCCACGACTACCCGAGGCTTGTACCTCGGGAAAACAAGAGTTATCCATCATCTGTACCAAGGTAAGATTCGTCTAACTATACTATTATTTGTTTCACCATATCACTACCATCTTAAGGGTATGTTAATATACTGTCCTACAGCCACGTGGGATGAATTAGTTATCCTTAATAGTTGTTTTGAATGGCACACTATAGTAATTTATTATATGACTGGTATGTGTGGAAAGCTTCAGCTTCATCATGAAGGTATACACTTTGTCTTTGAAATAAGATTGTTAGCTAGTTCCCCTGTATAAAGGATAACCTCCTCTGTAAGGGACATGACGGGATGACCGAATGAGTTGAGCGTCGATCTCCCATTTTGGTAGATCATTGGGTTCGAAACCTGTTTGAGTTAAACCAATGATGTACAAATTTATACTTGTCGCTTCCTAGCCAGGGGCTCGACATTATTAGGATAGTGCAAGGACTGGTTGGCTCAGTGTCAGGATAATGTGACTGAGTGGGGTATCAGGTCATGGTGCTGGTAGCCTGGTCTCCTAGTGGGGCAGACTATAAATAAAGTCACCTGGAGTGTGCATTGTCACAAGTCAGTACCCATCCTGATATTACCTTAGCTGTTGCCAGAACAAACGCTACATAAATTTTACTGGCAGGTTATGAATAATACCCGCATTTTCTATTTGAATAATGCATTCTGGAATCGTCTGAGCGATAACAATGTTTTCTTGTTTTGTTGCAGGTCAAGTTTATAACCAAAATCTGGCATCCGAACATCAGCTCGGTGACTGGCGCTATATGTTTGGATATCTTAAAGGACCAGTGGTATGGCTTGCTTTGTTATCAATGAGTTGCTCACCCATGACTTTTTTGTTTGAAATATGTATATTCTGCTCGATATATTCTTCTGTCCGCGCCGAAGCATGGGTATTGCTGTCATTCAAGTTACGATTAGTTACACAAAAATTCTTATGTAGTTTACCGTGAGAGGCCACATACGGCCGGTTCCACCTGGTCTGTCCTGTACGCAGCCCGGAAAGGCGACGATGACAAGAATAGACATGTTTTCACATTTTATTCAGTATCTCCATCCACCCCAGCGTCACAGAACCAAGTGACCCGCACCTTGACCAGCCAAGTTGAAAATAACCTATTGCGGTGGGGGGGGGGGGGGGGGGGGGGGGGACTGCCACCTGTCACAAATAATTATCCATTTTGTAATTAAGGTTATTTTATAAAGTAGATTATGATTATAAGCCTAATATATTTGTCTAAATATATGAGTGAAGCTCAAAAACCATGTGCGTATGTAACTTTAATAGTGTTTAAAATGTTATATATCGATATGACCTAGTCCGCGTCCCTCATTCGTCATTGCTATCAGCTATCATCTCTTCCATATCGAAGAGACGCAGACCAGTGTACGGTCCCCTTTTGACATGGCCGAATGATTTGAGCATTCACTCTGGTGTTTTGTGGGATTCAGACCCTGGTCGCCTTAATTAAATGACTTTAAAATATAAAAGAAATCTACGTTACCCAGCCTGGTGTTCGGCATAACTAGGATAGGGCAAACGAGCGGTGGGAAAAGGAAGGCCAATTGTCCGTAATTCAAATTTTCCCTTCTTGGTCAACAAATGTAACCAAATGTGACATAGCTTCATGGTGCATTTTGCTTTGTGGTTATACAGGGCTGCAGCGATGACTTTGCGGACGGTGTTGCTGTCGCTGCAGGCTTTGCTTGCTGCTGCCGAGCCGGACGACCCTCAGGATGCCGTGGTGGCACGCCAGTACAAAGAGAAGCCGGAGCTTTTCGCACAAACTGCGCAACACTGGGCGAATAGATACGCAGGCGGTAAGCATGCTTTTATGATGTCCGTAATGTATTGTCTATAGCAACTTTTATTGGACCGGACGAGGTGGCCAAATCAGTAGAGCGCAGGCCTCCCGTGCAGAAAGTAGAGAGTTTGAATCCCAGCCGAACTAAACCAATGACTTATAAAATTGATACTTGTCGCTTCCTAGCCTAGTTCTCGGCATTAATAGGATAGGACATGGATTGGTTAGCACAGTGTCAAGGTAATGTGACTGGGGTATTGGGTGGGCGACCTGGTCTCCCAGTGGGACAGCACTATAAAGTTGCCATGACTGTGCACTGTGACAAGTCGGTACCCATCCTGATGTGACCTTAGATGTTGCTAGGACATAAAACAACAAACAAATGATATTTATAGGACTGCCTGGTGCCCCATCCTACAGAGCAGGAGTTTGTCTAGTGCAGTCCGATATTAATTTTTGTTTTATGTTTGCCTGTGGTTAAAACAAAAATGTTCTCATCCAAAACATGTACCTAAATAGTATATTTGATTTTGCATATCGAACTCAGATCTTGGTACAGTTAGGGGCCATTTAGTATTACATAGCGCTTAAGGGGTGAAGAGGTGCAGGTTCAAGCATTATGTGGTGTGTATGGTCTCGCTTCATGGCGCGTTACATGGGGGGGGGGGGGGGGGGACTAATTTTGACAAAAATAGCGGGACGTAATATTTGAATGGCCCGTTATTAAAACAATATTACTACTTACAAGGAGTACTAAGCCAGTTTAATAGAACCTGTCAATATTGACATGGTCCTTGCTGGTGTCTAGCATTTTGCCGTTTCCATCGAAATTAATTTGACATGTTTTCGCTTTAAACATTTCAAGGTAAACCCTTCAGTATAGAAGTTAGTACAAACTAAGGTAAAAAGAATAAAGTAGATTATAATGATCAGTCCAATATGTTTATATAAAAAAGTAAATTTGTTAAATATCGCAAAAACTATCAAACTATGCAACTGTAATTATATTTTACTGTCCTTTTCAAATTTGGGCTGTTACTTTCAAATTTGATCAGTTTACTAGTTTGGTCACTGCATTGATTAACCACTATATCGCACTGATATGATTCGGGACTCTTGATATTATTGTAGCAGATTCCTGAACTAGGCTAGCCAATCAAGCATCCCTAAGGCAACCCAGATGGCTTCTGCCCCCTGTATTTCTACAACGCTCCAACATAAATATATAATGAAATACGCCAGCATGTTTATCTAACATGGGATTTTCTATTGGGTTACATACAGCATCGCTCTTAGCACTGTAACACGTTCTAGTAAATTGCGTTAATATTCCTTTCTATGCAGCAACAGTTGCTTAATAAGTGCACCAGTATCTAAGTTTGATATCTCAGATCCAATCTAGGTAAGCGTTTTCGTTTTGAAAATTACCATATGCTACACTGCATATTTCGTCCGTAAAATGATATATGTAATGGTGGATGCGCTGCTGATGTATTTATGTGGTTATTGCAGGAATCAAACCTGTGCCCGATATGGACAATAAAGTACAGCAAGTTAAAAGTATGGGGTTTGACGAGGTAAGTCTAATTTCTAATGAGCCCATAGCAATGGCGTTTGGTGACCCTTATTTGTCTGCATTGAGCCGCAGAATAATTAATTGATTCGGGCTTTTAATCAAAGCAAGACTTATATTTTGAATTTAAATAAGCATGTTATTTCACTTGGTGTTGGGGTTTGAGGCCCCAGACACTGGTGGGTTGGAGGTACATAATAAACAGAAAGTTTTTTTAATTTAAAACAAAAAACGGTGTCGGGGCGGGGGTAGAGTCCTTGTATGTGGGGCTCAGTCGGTGACGACAGTGCTGACTGAGTAGCGAGCTTGGTCGCAGTTCAGTGGTTCCCGAGTAGGGGGCGCCACGTTCGTTCCTCGAATCAGCCGCAATATGGGTTTTTTGTCTTCAAATTTTGTTATGGGGTTTTTGTTTTGTTTAAAAGGCATATTAACTAAGTTCCTGGCATTATTAATTTAATTGATATTTGGTGGGTTTTTTAAAATGATAATTATGTCAATAATAAATAAATATGGGCAATCTTAGGTAATTAGTTCTCAACTGTTACCAGACATTAAAGGGGGAAAAAGTTAAACCTGTAATAGAAACTTAATTTTGAATTCAAGTTGCATAGTCCGATGTTTTTGAGTTTCTGTCATTTTTGTGAGTTAAACATTAAATTTACTGTTATAATCTACCTTCCAGTAGTAACTTATTTTAAGTGCATAACTTTGTAGATATTTTGAAGTGCAACCGTGCAAAATTAATTTGAGCAACTATGCCAAAACTCTGACACCGTAGGCTTCTGCAGTAACATGTTCTATTCAAATCAATTGCCTCGGCATTCCCTTCTGTGTGGCGACAAATGAAGGTAACAAAAAAGGCAACAAGAGGCAGTGATGGCCCCTGACTGATAAAAAAACAGTGCCAAAAACAGATCATATGAGAGGAGACAAGGACATGAAGGCAAGGGAATGGAATACACTGGGAGTAGAAGAAAGAAGTACAGGGACAATTGAAACATATCAAAAAATTATCAAAAGAGAGCTAAATGCACTGCTAGACTAACAGCAACAAATAAAATGAATTAAAAAAGAAAAAGAAAGATTGATAAATAAATAGAAAATATACTGATAATTCAAGCAGTCTTAGAGGGTATTAGGTAAAAACTAATGACCACTAACACAGCAAGGTGAAGCCAGTCAGAGAAAGTAACTGGCGAAAACAAGTCATTAGACTGAACCGTTATGGGCAGCATAAATGCGTCACAAAAATAAAAATGTTTAATAAGTGCACTAGTAGAATCAAATTTAGATAATTTCTTATGTTATGAAAATTCGGTGTTTTCATCGGACTATGCAGTTTTAATAATTTGTTCTCAACTGTTGCCGGACATTTAAATATATATATAATTATGGATAATCACTCCCTTCCTCCCAGCACAAGTCGCGCGTGGCTCTCTCGACGCATAATTGGGACGTGGAACGAGCAACAGAACAGTTACTGAGCTAGAGTTAGAACCTGAACTCATCATTATAGCGACGGTAGTCGGCTGCCATCCCATCTACGGATTAAATAACTGTATGCCACATCACGTTGTCATCCTACGGCGAGGGACTTGGACACACATTATTCAACAACAGCCAGGACAGCCTCTGCCTGAAATAAGCCTCTTTCTTTTCTCAATCTTACAATCTTTTGTATTTGCAAGGTGAAATGTTTTTGCGCGAATGCTTCCCTGGTGTCAACCACAATAATAAATAAAAAAACAAAATGGAAGTACCGATGTGGAATTTAGTGGCGAGTGTTTCCCGAGAGGTGTGTGGGTGTATGTCTGAGGACTCCCGTGGAAGCTGACTAAGTCCCTCCTCGTAGTCATCTTTTTTCTTCGATCTAACCTAACTCTCGCCCGTTTGAATGTTTTAGCTCAGACGACTATGCCTGCTCGCTCCAGTGATGCGGTGGACGAGTTAAATTGTGATGTTCGCACTACAAGTGACATTTTGCAATGATGAGTCGGGTACTAATTAGAGAAATGTTAATCAGAAATATTCATATCCGGAGGACTGCATTTTTTTTCTCTCCATTATATGTCCAATTGGTGACTGGTGGAAGTGTTACTTTAGTAGACCCTATGTCGAAGGCCATGTCATTATTTTATGAGCTAGTGTGCTGTAGCAGATTTTTGGCGCAAACTTTTGTGATGGGCATGTGGACTCGCTGTCGAGAAAGCTTATGCGAAACCGAACCAGGTTTGTTGTACATACTGTTATTATAGTGATTGTAAGGAATGCTCTCTGTGGTGGTTTGGAGTGGGTCTGTGTCCAGTGTGCTGTGGCGTGTTTTGGTGCCATGTGAAATGAGTGAATTGGGTGTGGCCGGGGAGGAGGAGGGGGGGGGGGGAGAAAGTAATTTGTCTCCGAAGTGCCATTTGAGGCACAAATCATCCGGCATATGGGTTAGGGAATATAGTAATTGTCAACTTTGGTTTTTGCTTTTCCCTATCTTAACCCGTTTTGTCGTTGGAGGAAAACAAATAATGCAAGCTTTTAAGTGTATTTATACTAAACACAATTTTAAAGCTGCATAATCCGATAGAAGCATCTAGCATTATTTTAGACACGAGGCACTTGTCTTGATTTGATCCTAAATAACGGTTCACTCATTAAAGGGGTATTGTTTGGTGTTTCTGTGCTAGACGCTTGCAGTTCGGTGATTCTGTGTTATGCTTCTTTTTTTCTTTTTTACAAAATAAAAACCCAAGTCCGTTTGGTACACAATGCCTACATCCAGCATTTTGATGTGCACACCGAAACTAATTCGGTAAGTTTTCACCTACAATAGATATGTTTAAAATAAAGTTACTTCAAAGTAAAGCAAACTAGATTATAACAACCAGCCTAATCTATTTATCTTCCTTTCTTTTTAAAGAAAAAGGGTCGAGACTCAAAACCATCGGATTATGAAACTTTAAGGATGTCCTGTTGTTTTGGCAAGTAACAACAAAGAAGTAATAGCCCCTATGTATTCTTTCTATATTTGTATTTAATTTTGTTCTCAGTTTGAAAGGGGGGGGGGGGGGAGTGGCGAGGGGGAACTCCAATCAGGTCCAACGGAGAAGTTGCAAACCGATGAACATTATTTTGGGTCGTAAATCTGGCAATTTCTGCCGACGTGGTGTTCAATCAATCAGTCGATCGATCATTTTTGCTGGTACCAGCGCATACCACGTAACACTCGGTACAAACAATGTCTCAGCCACCAATCGCGTCGAGTCTAGTCTCTTCCAGTCTGATTTTCTACATCAGTCGACCAAAAGTGGTTTTTCCACATTTTGAGTTAAAGAAAGAATCTATGGCCTGAAACAATAGATGAAGACTAGGTTGTCAGACTTGAACAAACAGATCACTTATTAATCTTAACAAAACATCGGCTTTTGCAAAAACAAAGCCAAAGGTTCTGCAGATAACTGAACTAAAACTTTGAAGACTAATATGTCAAAGTAACTAGGTCTTGTAGGACATCAGTTTGCACGTAGCAGTGCCTAATAGCTTCAGGTCGACTTGGGACATGTAGGTCTAATGTATCTCTGTACATATGTAGCAATATTGATATCTATATTTCTGGAATAAGAACATATTTCACAATAGAACAATTTCACCGTTTGGTTTTATTATTTTCATATCGGGTTTCCATTCTTGTTATATACTCAAGATCCGTTTTGTATAGGACGGTTATTCTTGTATATTTAATTTGTATTTCCAGTTATTAGTCGTCCAACTATGGTGTATCTCTCTCTACCTATGAAGTAACATTTCTAACTTATTTTATACAGTAACCCCCCCCCCCCCTCCCGGCCTAAATGAATTGAGCATGCTATTAATCCCATACAGGATATCAACTTAAGATACCCAGTTCCAGGGGTGAAATATTTTCGCGGATTTCCGATATTTTTGGTAATATGCTATTTCTGTTTTCTTTCTTTTCTAGTTTCTTTCTTTTCTTCTTTTTTTCCGTTCTTTTTACTTTAAGGAATTCCAACAAATTCTATCAATCATTTAAGTATCAGCAACAAATTCTAGGAAGCTTTTAAACTTTTATTTGTCGGTCGCAGTCTGGGTAAGGCCCCAGTGTTTGGCTGACGGTCAGTGGTGGGCCACTAAGTGCAGTGAATTTCCCACGAAAAACAGAAAGTCACACCATAGGCTTTATACTGTAGGGGAATCACGTGACGTCGGACGGTGGGTTTCAACTTTCATACAATATTCTTGTAGCATAGTGTAATCACTATGCATATGCCCCCAATCATTAACGGACTCTGCTTGGAGTATGCTCTGTCAGTGTTTTGATCTTATCACCTGCCTCGTCTATTTCATATATTTGTTAATTTAAAATTATTTTTATACACCCCCCCCCCCGGCGACTCCCACTTGATACCACTTTCATCCTTGGGTGGTCCTCTTTGCATGTATTAATCAAGAGTCAGCTTAAGGAATGCGCCACATCTAGACCAGCTTGGCTCGGCGCGTCACCTGTCCAATAAGCATTTGCTGTTTGAATCTACTTCACTGTGTACATACTTGTTTGAACAACCTTTCCGTGCTCATCACCCCCAATTTGTCTCGTCTGTGTCATCTTAAAGTTGCATAATCCGATGAAAAAATCAAATTGTCTAAACTGAGACACTTGCCTACAACGTAGATATTATTAATGCACACAGTAAACAATCATTCCTGCATAGAAAGAATGTGGAGAACCCATCACTGCTGCAAGTATTACATGGCGATCATGTCCGGCAGTTTGGTGTGCACACCGACATTATTTTGCATGCTTTGGGGGTGGGGATATAATTTTATTTTTCAGAATAATACGTTTACTATATCCAAAGTTGACTATTTTATAATAAAGAATTTCTCCAAACTAAATTAAATAATCAAGTTAGTATTGGTTGTTTTATAATGGGGCAGAAACTCAAAACCATCGGATTATGCAAATTTAATACCTGCTTCACCAACAGGGATGAGCCCAAACCGAAATGACAACTTAATACTGTGTGGTGGCGATAAGTCAGTGATTAGTCACTCAACTACTTGGACCGATCAAGTGTTGCTTGTATAGACCCTCGCGTGTGACCGCATACAATAATAACTAACCCTCAGTGTAACTGTACACCATGTTTTTGAACAAAATATAATAGGCCTGCAGAAATAAAATCGGGACTTCTCTTATGGATTGATTATTTGGCGTGCTGCGTTTCATCAAGTTTGCCCATTTTCAGCTATGGCTAAATTTGGTGTATATTTTTCAAACCTGATTGACGTGTAAAATTGTAATCTCGACACACCCACACAAAAATTAATTAAAATTGTTAAGGGTTATTGTGGCGTGTATCACCTTCCTCATAGTACACACGTACTTAACTAACGGTCTGTCCCCAATGTTACAGGGTGGCTGTGATTTCTACGCTCTGGCATTATGTATTGGCAGGCATCCATGCTACTGTAATAACAATAAATAATACAATGCAGCCCCTTGGGTTTTTTCTATCTTTTTAATTTTTAATTTGTTTAATAGACATGATGGTTGCGCTTCCTCATTCCACTGCTCATTGCCCTATGCTAGTAATGCAAAGTGCCCGGCTACGTAGTGACAAGTATACATTTTTCAGTCATTGGGAGACGAGACGGGATGACGGAATGAGTTGAGCGTGCATTTCCCAGTTTGGTATATAGTTGGGTTCGAATCCTGGTCGAGTCAAACCAATGACACATTTATTCTTGTCGCTTCCTAGACAGGTGCTCGGCATTATTAGGATAGGACACGGACTGGTTGGCTCTGTGTCAGGATAATGTGAGTGGGATATCAGGTTATGGTGCTGGTGGCCTGATCTCCAAGTGGGGCAGTACTATAAAGTTGCCATGAGTGCATACAGTCACAAGTCGGTACCCATCCTGATATGACCTTAGGTGTTGCCAGGACATAAAAACTTAACAACCAACCAATCCAGCGGGGCAGCACTATAAAGTCAAGAATGCTCACTGCCACAAATCGGTACCAATCCTGATATGACCAGCTGTTGCTAGGAAGTGAGGCTGAAGCAAGCATTGTGTCTGGCATTAGTAAATATTCAAAACCTTGATTCTCATCTTCGTGATTCTTACCTACAGTCTACTTCCTTTCTGTGATGGGAGGAGCTGGGGTGGGGACATCCAGATAATCAACTACTCCTTTCTGTTAAGTGTCTTGGATTACTATCCTGGATAATAGTATTCTCTACACCATTAATCAGCAATCGCTGAAGTGATTAGCTTACCAGACAACATGATCGTAAAACCTCTTACCCTTTGTGATCTCAATCCAATCAGTCTTACCCAGTGCCTCATGATCAAATAATTCCGTAATGGTTATTTGGATTGTTGTCATTTCTTTGTATTTTAGTTGGCTGATTATCTTATTGTTGATATTTGGGGTATAAGAGTGGTTTTAAGCCAAATTCTCTTTATTCCACATAACACTATTTTTGCAGTAGATGGGAACATGAGCAGCATGTGCCTGAAGCTGCAGTCTGAGGAAAGTATCAGATTTTATGAATCGAAACAGTTTATTCTCTATCTTACAGAGATACTGGTGCACTCATTAAACGGTTTTTTTTTGCCGGAATTCTAAGTGAATTTAATAGAACCTGTCACAGTTGAAGCTTATGATCCCCAGCATGGATGTCAAAATCAATTTGGCGTGTTTTTACTGCAAATATCTCTGACAATAATTCCTTCACGCTTAATTAAAGTAAGTTATGATCAACTGAAGATATCGAAAACTATGTCAGATTCTTAAAACCATAGGACTAATCAACTTCAACATGATGTATAAGTCATAGATGATTTATTTTGATAAGATGAGGTGGGGGTGATATGATGTGACTATTGCCACTTCATTACTTGTTACCCCCGACAGTTGTATGATGAGATGGTTTTTAGCCATATTTTAAAAGTAAATTTATTAGGGTGATAGTCGTTATAGTCTTTCTTTTAGTTTAGAATACCTTTTCTTACAAATAGTAACTTTTGAGGCACTTGAAGTGAAAAGATGCCAAATAAATTGAGTGTGCACACCAAAATGCTGGACATCGTTGAATTATACAACTTGTAGCAGTGAGTGTTTCTATTAAATTGACGAAGTATTCCTCAATAAATACTTAATAAATACACCAGTATCTAAGTTATATATATCACATGACCTTGGATGTTGCCAGGACAAAACTCCCGACAACCAATTATGTGTTTGTTTGTGTGGTGTAAAGCATTTATACAAATATTATTATTATGGAACCTTTCTGTCATTGTATTTGTGTCTGTGGGATCGAACCCGCAACCCCAAGCTTGTACCTGGACAGTGGGAGCTGGAGTTTTAGGAACCTAGAGACCTGGGCCGCGTTCAGGGTCTGTCTCAGAGGCACCTCGGAGATGGGCGTGACGTCACGCTAGTCTGAACGGCAAAAGCAGTTTGTTGTCTCGAAAATGGCCGGTGGCCATTTGCAATGGAAAAGCTGCACTGTGATTGGCTGAAACCACTGAATACGGCAGACATTTTCGAGGCGCTTTTCATCTCCAGTCTGAAAAGGGAGACGTACTCTGAACACAAATAGGCCAAAAAGCATCGCCGAGACGTCTCCGTGGCGGCTCCGAGACGGACCATGAACGCGACCCTGTTGTCGCTGCACTAAGGCAGCTCATACCACCGGAATCAAACGGTTTTCCCCTCCATGTGTCCCATTTGCTCTGGAGTCCTAGCTTAAATAATAATTTTGTTGATGACCTGATTTCCCACTCAGTAACATTATCCTGATACTGAACTAACCCTATCCTACCTGTAGACTATATATGTCATTATCAGAATTATGCGAGTATAAAGGCACGTATGGGAATTTTCCTTAATATTATCACTCTTATGTTGTGTACTACTACGCTAAGGGCGCCACCACAACCAGTTGGGACCAGTGGCGCCACCACCGCCCATCCCTTCCAGTGGCGCGCACTGGGCTACTGTTTTACTTTGAGGGTTCCAGTGCCGTCTTGGTTAACTTATTTTCCCATATCTTTAGTTTGATTACCATGCATGCATTTTCCAAGTTGTCGGTTTCCAGATTCTTCCATGAATAATGCCTTTGCTGAATTGTTGTTTTGAGGTCTGGATATGTTATCATACAAGGTATCTGAATAGTCACATTGCTTTGCCAAATAAAATGGCTGGTCTAGATATGCTAATTCATAGGGAGAGATTGTGGTGTTGGTGGTCTGTGGCTTTAATGTTTCACCAAATATTCAGCTGTAACATAGCCCCACCACTCAAAAACTAATTTTTTTCCTGTTGTGGCCAAAGGAGGTGCAAGTCTCGAAACCAGGATACATTGTTGTTGAATTTTATATCTGGCATATGTATTATAAGCCGTGTTCACACGGACAAAATGTGAGGCGCATCACACAAATCGAATCAGGTGAGGCGAATTAGCGGCCCGTTCACACGGGCAGTACTTGGGCTGGAAATCGAATGCTGCGCATGAGCAAGTCCAGGCTAACCAGCGCCATTTTGGGTTCGACGATGCTGGCACCAGAGAGTGTGGGTTCGACCTAGATATGTAATGACTGAATCGTATTGGTTTGGAACGGTCAAAACTTCTGCTGGGCAGTGAAACCCTAAAAATAAATGATAAAAAAAATATCTGTGCACCTCTAGCAGGTTCATAGACCAAATTATAGTATATAGATCGACGTGCTTAGTCCGCAGTCGGTTGCGTCCACACGGGCAAAATTAACCGCATCACAGAAATCGCCTCACATAAACTACCAAGATAGGTGGTTTACAGGATCCGCATCACGTGAGTCGAATCAGCCCTAATCCGCCTCAGACGTGCGTTCACACGACGAATGTGAGGCGAACTATACAAGTCGCTTTCTACGAATCGATTTACATCGTCCGTGTGAACACGGCTATAGTCGTCACCTTGGAAGTTTACAATTTAGCATATGTCACTAGTCCATTGAATTTGTTCTTTTTTATATTCCGTTCATGGCAATGATTAGAATTAAAGATGCGTTTGCGCGATGAAAGTATACACTTACCTAGAGTTGATACAATTTAGATACTGGAGCACTTACTCAACATTTGTTGCTGCATAGATAGGAATACTAAGTCAATTTAATAAAAACTTGATAATGCCAAAGTTGAATGTTTCCAGCATTTCAGTGGCTGAAGTTAGCCATTTATAATAAGTTATTTCAAACTAAAATATGGTATATTAGACAGATCAACCTAATATATTTATCTAAAAGATATGGCAGAACCCATCGGGCTATGCAACTTTAACTATGTATAAATACGATTTAGCCATTCGTGGCCTAAATCACTGAGGTCGGGAAATATGTCAAGCGGTATGCAGGAGCGCATAACATTTTCATTATAGCTAAACGTGAAGTTGTTTATAGATTTGGGAAATCCCTCGATTCGACAATATGAATAACGCCACCAATGCGGCGGTGGCATTAATATCAGTTTGAATTTAGGGTTAAATTGATAAAAATTTCACTTATTACGTATGTAATTCTGTTAAATATGATAGCATTGAATAGATTTGGGCCTAATATATTGCCGACGGTTCAACAGTATGGATATCGACGTCTATGCGGCGGCGGCGATTTGTTTACTTTACATTCGTCGATTCGAAAATATTAATATCGCTTCGATTTTAGGGTTAATTTAATAAAATTTCACTATTTGACTATGTAACTCTTTTAAATATGACAGCATTGAATAGATTTGGCCCTAATCGGTACCTAACACCTCCAGTAAACCTGCTGTATATCTGGTTTACCGTAACCTCATTTAAGCTTGCAGTGTTAGGCCTAGCACTGACTCGTGCATGCCACCTTTCACCGCTAAACGGGGGATTCCCGCCAAACACCGTTTTGGCTCGGTAACACAGACCCATGCATATGGCCCCAGGTGAACAGTACCTGTATACTACAAGTTAAGTTGAAGGGAACTGACAATCACCATTTAGAGCAGTAGTCCCAAGTTTGGATTTATTAATCAATTTTGTAAATCATTGGTTTGGCTCGACCAGGAATCCCCTGTTGCGCTCTACTGATTCGACCACCGCGTCCAATCCTCTTTCCTCGCATTAGGTCTAGTGCAACCTTTTTCCTCACACCCCTCCGAATTTCCACGGGGGTGGGGTGATACTGCCAACTGAGGGAAGCAAATTAAACAATTTAAAAGAGGTAAGCATAGTTACTATCACAGAAACTGTGTTTTTGAGGAATGTTGTAGCTGACTAGATGTGCTTGTGATTTGGTCGTTTGGGTGTAACGTGCTAATGTGTAAGAGAAATGAAACATGATAACCTGGTTATCGTTGGGGATTTTAACTTAAAAGAAATCGACTGGGCCACTGGCATCTTACATTGTCGTGATGACCATTATGCGCGGATTATTTTCGACCACCTAAATGACTGTTTCCTGCAACAATTTATTCAGGAACCAACCAGGTTCCGAAGAAATGAGACCCCAAATCCCTTGGACTGGGTCATTTCCAATAAGGATAATCTCATAGATAACATCAGGATAGGTGCCCCGATCGGAAAGAGTGACCACGCTGTCATATCCTTCAAAATCGATGTTAAAACAGAAAATGAGACCATCCCACTAAGATACTCATATTATAGAGGGGATTACATTGCCATGAGTAATGATATCATGTCCCATGACTTGCTAAATAAATTTAAGGAGAAAAATGTGCAAGAGTGCTGGGACCTGTTTCAAAATGTGCTATCAGGTGCTATCAAAAGGCACGTACCACTAAGAAAATTCACAACCAGGAAACAACCTCCTTGGTACTCCAGGGATATTACCACTGCCAGAAAATTGAAAAACAAAGCATGGAATGTCTACTTCAATAATAAGACATTGGAAAATTGGGAAAAATACACTATCGCTAGGAATGCCGCAAATGACATTGTCAGTGGACACAAAGAGACTTTTGAGGACATAATTGTCCAAGACATTAAAAATAACCCTAAAAATTTCTGGGGTTATGCTTCACATAAATAAAAAAATGGCAATGGCATACCAGCTCTAGCCAATAGTGATGACGAACTAATCGTAGACGATGAAGGCAAAGCTAAACTACTCAATGAGTTCTTCGTCAGTGTGTTTACCAATGAAAATACGAATAATATCCCACCCTCTCCAGATTCAGGAGTCACAGAACTCATCAGTGACGTTGACATAACAGACGATAAAGTTGACAAATTAATTGAAAAACTAAATGTCTCCAAGGCACCTGGGCCAGATGGGATCCATGCAAAAATCATCAAAGAGTGTTCTGAGCAAATTGGACCAATTTTGACATCTCTATTCCATAAAAGCCTATTTGAACGGAAAATACCCAAACAATGGAAAGACGCTGAGGTAAAACCCCTGCATAAAAAGGGACCAAAACGCCTGGCATCAAATTACAGACCTGTGAGTTTAACCTCCCTATGCTGTAAAATGCTAGAAAGAATAATCCGAGACTGTGTCGTAGAACACTTGGAAAAACTAGGATTGATATCTCCGGACCAACACGGATTCACTGGAGGAAAATCTTGTCTGTCACAACTACTAGAAGTGATGGAAATTTGGACTGACTGGCTGGATCATGGCCTGGCATGGGACACCGTCTATCTGGACTTCTCCAAAGCCTTTGATAGTGTGCCCCACAAAAGACTATTAAACAAAGTCAAAGCTCTGGGAATATCCGGATCAATTTCTGAATGGATACAGGACTTCCTATCTGAGAGAAAGCAAAGGGTAGTTGTAGGTAATAAAAAATCTTCCTTTAAGAATGTCACCTCAGGAATACCTCAGGGAAGTGTGCTGGGACCAATATTATTTATAATATTTATAAATGACCTGGCAGGCAGTGTCTCATCAAACCTAAAAATATTTGCGGATGACACAAAGGTCTTTCGAGCAATAAAAGACGTAAGAGATAAAAATCTCTTGCAAGAGGATATTCTGAAACTCTCACAATGGTCCGAGAAATGGCAATTGCCCTTCATTGAAAAGAAGTGCAAAATTATTCATTACGGGAAAAATAATCCTCATTATGCCTATATTATGCAGAACACTGTCCTGCAACAAGATAGCTATGAAAAGGACTTGGGTGTAACCTTCGACTCCCAACTCTCCTTTCAGAAACACATGAGGACTATCATCTCAAATGCTAACCAGAGAGTAGGAATAATTAAAAGAACCTTCCATTGCCTCAACAAGAACAATTTTCTCATTCTATTTAAGTCTCTTGTTATGCCAATTTTGGAATACTGTCCACAAATTTGGAGCCCAATTTTTCGGAAAGATATTCTGGAGATCGAAAAGGTTCAGAGACATGCAACGAAACTAGTTGCAGTTATAAAGGACTTACCCTATGAACAAAGGCTCAGGAAATTGAAACTTCCTACCCTTTCCTACAGAAGGAAAAGAAGTGACATAATTGAAGTATTTAAAATTATGAAAGGTTTTGATAAAATAGATATGAACCAATCTTTCACCTCGAATAAAAGAGAAGGCAGCCGGGGCCATACTCTCAAACTAGTAAAACCCAGAGCCGTTTCTAAATTAAGGCAACACAGTTTCTCAAACAGGATCATAAATATATGGAATAGTCTCCCACAAAATGTTATAGATGCCGGCTCAATAAATTCATTCAAGAACCGATTAGAAAAAGCATGGGCTGATGATACAGGGAAATTTGACCACTTGTTCACCACATGCTACTAATTTATTCCTTGTGTTGCTAATTACTTGCACTCAAGCAAAAATGAGAGACAAATAAGTGTTCACACTTCCTGTCTACCAATCACTATATCACTATAAACCGGACCTTCCGTCTGCTGCTTTAAAAAAAACAACAATAGATCGTCTAGCGAGCATTGCAACTTTCAAAACCAAGCTTCAAATTTAATTTAATGTCACTAAACCATAAATTGGTTTAACATTAAACAATCGGGCTACGATAGTACTATATACCCACATCTAAATATGTCTAAGTTAGCACTGATCCGCGAATTATTCATTAAAACTATTGCCAACCAGTTTAAAACTTCACTAAACTAATTGTTTCTATCGCTCACCTTGGAGACCTACTACGGACATGGCCCTGACAATATTTTTTCAATTAAGTTATTAGTTATGGAACAATAAAAGGTTCAGAATTTAGAACCTTACTTGATAGTTAGGCGGTGATCATTTATGTACCTCTCCTTACATATACTATAGAATACCGATCCACCATAAAATTATTGCGGAGCTACAGGATTTTTTGATCAAACTAAACTATATATGTAACATTGAAAGGAAGAGTTAGGTTTCGCTAGTTCTTTGACAGAAAAGAAATATGCCATTATTTCTATAAATACATTTATTTCTAATTAATTGATTATGTACACCAATATGTCCTACTGACTTCAGGATTTACATAAATATCAACAAAACAAATCATACAAATATCAAAAGGAAATATATATAAATAAATATTTTCGTTTCATTTAATGATGTAATTTCTATAATTGTGATGACATTTTTGTCATCTAAAATATGAGTACATGTAGAATGAATAGCCATGCAGATTATGCACAATGAAGTCCTCAGTCATTCTTAATTTTGTTTCCAATTGTTCATAAGCAGTCACACTTCTCATGTGCAACATCTACGCGAATGGTTGTCTCCCGCTCACTCTGCCTTGGTGCCCTTCCCTTCAGTCCAGGCAGCGTATATGAACATACATAACACTACGTGCACTGCTATGATAGCCACTATCGCTGCGTAGAAATAGCTATTCGTGTTGGACATTCCAAACATGCCTGCAATGAGATAAAATAAACTTTCTGTTGACATATTAACGGTTAATACTTGCCCCAAAGGCCAACGGAGGGGCCGGGGGGTGGTAAAAATCCACAGTGTACAATAATTGTGTAAAATATAAAGTTCCTTAACGCAATTGAACATGTTAAATTACTTTCGATTGGAAAATGTTATTGATAATATATAATTCCATTGGAATATATTAGTGATAACAGTACAATTCAAGAACATAGACTTTTATTTGTGATACTTAATAAAAAATTAATAAATATTAACTAATCTGTCATTAGTTTGCTTTTTCTCTCTTTTTTAAAAATCCTTTAGGGGAAAGAATAATCACCTTCGAACACAAATGATTTTGTGAAGAAATATAAGAAGATAGGCATGGTGACCATAAGTACTGTGAAGAACAGCAATGTCCTGAAGACTTGCGTCATATTGTCCTCCACCCTGAAAGACAAAATATCCTTTTTACATTATAAAATTGACGCACTCTTGAGTCATTGAAATCTAATAAAGTAATGTGCTAAATATTAGTTACTCCCGCAGCACTGACTTACTGTCTAGGAGACAGGGCCTCTGAAAAAATCTATTAGAAAAAAGTGTTGGATAGCTGGAAATGACCACATAAATTCTTATTCTTAATCAAGAAGCAAAATATATTCTACACACACCTCTCTATATTTTCCCCTACTTGTAGAATAGATTAAATCATGTAGTTTAATAGACTTTATAAAAAAAGTCAAATTGAGAACATTATGGGACCTCTTCAGGTTCTTATTTGTTTTGCATCCTGAGCATGAGCCTCAGACTCTGCCGTATTACCAACTCTACTCCAATATATACTGCAATATTTCCTGTGCATTGGAATGGAATCACGACGACTACGTCTATGACTGCGGTGACTTACTGACTACCTCCACAGGCACAGTTATTAGTTAATTACTGTTTGAAGCAGTTTTTGCTCGGGTTTAAACATACATGCAGTTATTCACCGCTATTGTTGGTGGGGGCGAATATTTGATCTCGATCATAATGTACATGCTAATTACTCCCGCAGCACTGTCTGGTGGGGGCGAATACTGATCTAGATATTATGTACATGCTGATTACTCCCTCAGCACTGTGTACATGTGTGCCTTTGGCTATATCGGTGGGACTGGAAGAGTAGTAGGGTCTTTTCATGGTAAATGGGGCCCAAAGTCAAGAAGGTCAATCCATATATATCCTGGTAATGTGAAGGAAAGGATAGTTGAGGTTACCATTTTGTCAGAAAAACAAGAACTAATTAAGTAGCCAGTCCCAAGTTTGGATTTATTAATCAAATTTATTGCATGAAACAATTAATTTTTATATTGTGACCCCCTAAGTATAGAAATGCACTGTTAAGATATCTGCATATGATAATTATATTCTTCCCAATTTTGAGTTGTGGATGTAACACAATAGAAGGGGACACCAAAAATAATATGGAACTTCAACTTCAATTTTCTTTCATAAAGCTTTGTAGAAAAATTATATTACTACTAGCCATGTTACTAGAAAATCAGTTACACATGCAACAATAGCAACTATTTTTTAACTGAAGCTCTGGTATTCCGAGGATAACATATTTCCTAATTTAACAAGCATGGGACAAGCAGAGAACACAATAGATAAAGGGTTCATCCTGTACTCACAGCACACGGGTGAACGACAACGTAGTCTAAATACGGCCGAAAATAGCTTTAGTATGGAACAGGAAGTAGAATGCCTGCCTCCAGTATCAAATGGGTACTTATATCGGCACAGAGTTGGTGAAATGGGAGAGAATGCAAAAAGACAAGATGGCGGCCATAGAACACTGTCAATTTCACCTTTAAATTCTATTAAACTATATGTTTTATTATATTTTTCAACTCAAAGGTAGCGGGGAAATATTAACACATATATAAAGAATAAATATTGCTTTTTAGATTGTGGATTTAGGCTCTCATTTCCCCGCGTTTTCGCCAACTTTTATATAGGGGTGGTATTCACCCGTGTACTGCGAGTACAGAGTGAATCCGTTATCTAGGGACACAAGTTCACAACAGTTAGGTCCAGAAACAGTTTAATTACCATGGAATATTAGATATGAATTTGTTAGGTGGAGAATATGGAGTATATAGCCAACATTTTCATTAAAAAAATCTACTAGTATATAGTATATTTTTTTAATGAAAATGTTGGCTTTTTTTTTTTACTGTCACATTAGGCCTTAATGTGTTATATCCTCCAAAGTGTAAGAATACCAATTCTATCAAGAAAATACCTCCTCTACTCTTTCAATAATTGTTTTTGACCATTACATACTGGAAAGTACATTGGCCCCCCCATTTACCACGAAACGACCCAGTTTGGGCCAGTACCGAGTCGTCAGCTCGTCATGTGACACAGAGACTCAGACTGAGAGAGGTGCGCGGTGATCAAAATATATTCTTTTCATTTAGATACCGGAGATATCGTGAAGGAAATTTGAAAATATTGAACGAGTTATAATACTGCTATAATCTTCATGCTATTTCCTTTAGATCTTGTAGAATAATAGTGTTCTATTGAGAAATAATAATGAAAACATACGGTACGAGCCTTGTTTCCCCCATCTTGGTTAGCTTCGCAGTAAATTACATTTTATATTTAATCCAAATATGAATAGATTGCAGTTGATTATATAGACATATGCTATGTATGTACAGTATATTAATTCATGCGTTACTTTTGTAAATAGTCTCTATCTAGTATCCATACCAGAAGTTATGACTGGACAAAAGTTGTATCTGCTGATAACCGGAAGTATTGCTCAGTGGGAAGAGGGCGGGGGCTTTTCGATTTCATCTTTAAGTTAAAATGTCTATTATTCAGGTAACTGATAGTAAACGGTCTGGGGCATCAATTGACAGAACATCATTTGTTGGGTCCACTGTTCCAGAGGAAATTAGATCGATGATTAAGAACCTAAAGCATGTCGATAGGCCAACATTTAGGAAACTTTTGCAAGGTATGTTATTAAATTAGTTTGACTACCTACTCGCGTCCCCGAGACTAAAGCCGTAAAGGCAAATGTTCACACACGGGCGTTAAGTCGCCTCAACTAGTTCGCCTTATCTAAGTCGACTCACATTGGTCGTGTGGACGCGACGCTGAAGCGAATTAGGGCTAAGTCGATTCATTTAGTTCGCCTCAAGTACACCACGTCGCGAGGTGGTTTATATGAAGCGAACTAGCTTAACTTAAGTCGGCCTATCTTGTGTGTGTGGACGGTAGCGGTTTACTTGAGCACGTCACACGCATGCGCAGTCGAGTGCTGAGTTTGTTGATTTTCCGGTCGATCAAGAGCGCATATTATATAATTTGGTCTATGAAACCGCTAGCTGTGCACAGATATTTTTTTCCTCATTTATTTTTAGGTTTTCACTGCCCAGCAGAAGTTTTGACTGTTCCAAAACAATACGATTCAGTCCATACATATCTAGGTCGAACCACACTCTCTCGTGGTGACGTCGACTAACCGAAACTGGCACTGGTTAGTATGGACGTGCTCATGCGCAGATATCGATTTCCGCATTAAACCCCCCCCCCAAGTACTGGATGTGTGTACTCGACACACTTTCACGCCTAGTTCGCCTCATCTAGTTCGGCCTAAAGTTGTGTGTGTGAACAGGGCTTAATGCTGCGTTCATATGAACTGGTGAATATGGTGTTTCCCATTTCACAACCTGTGAATTGCGTTCAAGTGACTTCACAACTGGTGAACACCACCTGTGAACTGAGATTTTTTAAGCAGCTTGTTATTCACCACTTGTGAAGAAATGGCGGTGTCGCAGTTTCTGCCGTCCGCCAGTTTCCGTGGTACACGCGGTGCAAAACATTAGTTTTATTTAAAATGAATAGAAATCAAGAACCCTAACCGTATAAATTTGATATAATCTTTTCGGTAAAGATGTTTTCTATATGTGTACCAAGGGATTTGTTTCTAGGTGGTGTGGTTTTAGAGATATTTCACTTTTTCTGTATGAAGATTGCTCACGGCCATTGACAATGCCTCTATTATCGCCCAGCATGAAATGTGTTTACCGCAAATTGCCAAATGAACACTCTCAGTTTACATGGTCGTGTTCACCAGCAGTAAGTGGGAAGTTCACCATATTCACAAGGACCATATGAACGCAGCACCAGTTCACAGCCACAGCACAGGCTCAACCTTGTAGTCAGGTAGAAATACAGTTTTGCCCCAAAAAATTGCTCGAAAAGGTTTTTCAACTGTTTCTAATAGCATTGGATCTGAAGAATATCATACTAAAAACCTACCAAGATCTGACTACCGGAAAGTTGTTAAATCCAAGGTGGCGTCCAAAATGGTCACCAAATGTGACCAATACCTTAAAATAGCTATAACTTCCTTAAGCCGTGTTCACACCCACAACTTTAGGCCGAACTAGATAAGGCGAACTAGATGAGGCGAGCTAGTGTCCATACTAACCAGCACCAGTTTCGGTTAGTCGACGTCGGCAGGAGAGAGTGTGGGTTCGACCTAGATCTGTTTCGACTGAATCGTATTGTTTTGGAACGGTCAAAACTTCTGCTGGGCAGTGAAACCCTAAAAATAAATGATGAAAAAAATATCTGTGCACCTCTAGCCGGTTCGTAGACCAAATTATATTATATAGTGTGACGTGCTTAATCCACTTCAAGTAAACCGCTACCGTCCACACAAGCAAGATGGGCCGACTTAAGCTAGTTCGCTTCATATAAGCTACCTCGCGAGGCGGTTTACTTGAGGCGGACTCAATCAATCAACAGTTCCATCCTCTAGTCGAGGGTTGGATGCAATGGTTCTCCACTTGTCCCGATGTTGTGCTGTTCTGATAGACTGTGAATAATTCAAGCCTGTCCACTGTGAAATATTTGTAAACCATGATGTTCTTGGTCTCCCTCTCCCTCTGCTGCCATTCACCTTCCCTTCCAACAATGTACGGTATATTGAACTCTGACGAATGATGTGGCCAAAATAAATAAGTTTCTTTGTCTGTATAGTGGCAAACAAGCTTTTCTTATTTTTAATTTTTCTGAGAACTTCTTTGTTGGTGATCTTCTTTGTCCATGATATTTTCATCATCCTTCGATAAGTCCACATCTCAAATGCTGCTAAACGTTTGTACATTTTCTTAGAGATTGTCCATGTCTCTGCCCCATACATTAGAGTAGACCACACATAACACTGAAGAATACGCTTCCTTGTTTGTATTAATATCTTACTTGATGTTAACACTCTATACATTTTGGAGAATGTTGTTCGGGCTATTGTTATCCTTCTTTTAATTTCTTCCTCACATCTCCCATCATTTGTAATCTTTTGTCCGAGATATATGAATTCGGATACTTGTTCTATGTTTGTGCCATCTATGGTTATATTGACATTTGGTTTATCTGTCTTTTTACTTATAACCATTGTTTTGGTCTTCCTGGCATTCATCTTCATGTTGAATAGTATTCCAGCTTTATTGATTCTATTCACTATATCTTGTAGGTTTTTTCTCACTGTCTGCTAGTATTACACTGTCATCGGCATATCTAAGATTGTTGATGTTCATGCCACCTATTGTCACTCCCTTGCACTCTTCAATGTGTCTGAAAATCATCTCTGTGTACAGGTGACAATACACACCCCTGTCGAACTCCTCGTTTAATCATAACTTCATCCGATAGGCCCTGCTCCATTTTTATAAATGCACGTTGTGTCCAGTATAAGTTCACAATTAGTTTAATGTCTTTGCCATTGACACCAATATCTTGTAAACATTTGATTAACAGTTCATGATTGACTCGGTCGAAGGCCTTCTCATAGTCAATAAAGCAGGCATAAACATCCTGGTTCACTTCACAATAACGTTCACAAATCATTCTCATATTGAAAATCCCTTCACGTGTACCTCTTCCAGATATAAACCCACTTTGTACGTTACTGATTTGTTCTTCAATTTTCTGTCTGTTTCTCAGTAAAATTATTTTCAGGATCATCTTCAACATATGACTCATCAGGCTTAGTGTTCTGTACTCAGTACACAATGTTGGTTTTAGCTTCTTTGGGAGTCGTACAAATATGGATTCATTCATATTCAATGGTATAAATCCAGTCTCATAGATGTCAGTTACTAGCTTATGAATGATTTGAATCCCCACTTCATCTAGTCCTTTTATCATTTCTGATGTTATCTGGTCACTTCCAGGAGCCTTACCTGCCTTTAGATCATTGATAGCCTTCTCAACCTCTGATACTAATATAATATTCCCATCTTCTTTCTCAATTGTGGGTGGGTTCCCTCTGTCATCATTGTATAGTTCGTTTACATATTCTTCCCATCTGGACTTTATTTCATCTTCTTCAAAGAGCATTTTGCCGTCTTTGTTCTTGATACATTTACTGCTTCTCTGTCTGTATCCTTGACCTGTTATCTCTTTCACTTTCTTGTGCATCTCTCTTGAACGATGTTGAGACTCAAGTTGTTCCACTACTTCACACTTCCTATTCCACCATTCATCTTTAGCTTTTTTGCATTCATCTTCTATTTCATTCTTCAGGTGTTTGTATTTAGGTGGATCAGTGGTTTTCACTTTCTTCCTTTCTGCCATCTTTTCTAGTATGGTTTGCGTCATCCATGATTGCTTTGTCTCTCGTTTTTTATTTGGTAACACCTCCTCTGCTGACTGAGGCGGACTAGTTGAGGCGAATCAGCCCTAATCCGCCTCAGTGTCGCTTTCATACTGCCAATGTGAGCCGACTTAGATAAGGCGCAGCACTAGATGAGGCGACTTAACGCCCACGTGTGAACACGGCTTTAGACTTCACCCTAGAATGGTAATTATTGTGTTTACTTCTAGGTTTTAGGGGTCAAGGAAAACAATGAAATCACTCAAATCGCCGTTGAACAATTACCTACCCTACCTACAATGTGCTTATTTACTGATTTGTTGGTTTATTTGTCACTGTTTTAAGCAGTTTGGCCTCAGAAGTTGTTGCTAAAGTGTTGTAAGTAACCACAGTTGATGTAAACTGCCCAGAACTGCCCAGAATACAAGAAAACTCTGTTTCACTGCATCTGCATGCATTCACAACATGGCTAGGGAGGGTGTTCGTAATCCAAGATGACTGGCCGCTGACTGCTGAGTGATGACGTCACATGCACGCCCTCTATTAGGATGTGAGGAAATCTAAGATGGTGTCCAAAATGGCCACTGATACCTTAAAATTGCTATATGGGTCATTCTCAGAAGTTGTGTACCAATAGTGTGACATCAGTACCACAATATCAAAATGCTGCCAAAGTCCTATAAACAAGTTTCCTCAATGTGTATGTCCTTTTGCATCTGAATAATTGAAAATAAACATATTCTGGCATTTTTAAGTAGGTTAAATGATGCTCACACCCAATAAATAGCAGTATAGCATGGAAACCAATCTGACTCCAAAAATCAAATATTTTCCACACAAAACTTGACATTTTTAGGACATTTCACATGCCACTTGCTTTATAAACAGTAGTAATAATAATTTGAAACCTCATTGCTATGATTTTGTCTTATTTGTGAATATTAAAGAGAAAAGCAAGAACATATTAGCAAGGTAACAGTCAAAGTGGAAACAACAATTTTACACAAATGTTTGGCTCAAATTTCAATGTTTAGGGGCAATTTCATGATTTATCTTTTACTATACCATAACTGGGTCCATGCATAGAGTGTCAAATGGTGAAAATAGTTCCTGTACTGTATCTGTACTCAGTGTTTGATACAGAGTTTCATAGTACTTGCAAGTGGAAATGAAATGTTACGGTCGTGTTCACCTGGTCGAGCCAAACCAATGACTTAAAAATGGATACTTGTCACTTCCTAGCCAGGCACTCTGCATTATTAGGATAGGGCAAGGACTGGTTGGCTCAGTGTCAGGATAATGTGACTGATTGGGATATCAGGTCATGGTGCTGGCGGCCTGGTCTCCCAGTGGGACAGCACTATAAAGTCGCCATGAGTGCGCACTGTCACAAGTCGGTACCCATCCTGATGTCCTTAGATGTTGCTAGGATGTAAAACAACAAACAAACAAAACTTTGATAGGTCTAGCAGCAGTTCAATGATTGCCCTTTTCTGGGATTCCTCATCACTCTCCTTAATACTTTTGAAATACGATCGAAGAATTTGAGAGGGTTTTTCTTTCATGATCACTATATCATGAAGGCTTTCTCCTTCTGTTATATATATGAAGTTCCAATAGCATTCCCTCAATTTGTTTTTGAGGTATTGATTGCCGTATTGAAGAGAATATTGACTGCACAGAAATTCTTTCATTTTATCCCCATGGATAGGAAATGTCAATTGTTCCTCGTCATTAGCCTTAACTAACACACATCTTTGAAAATACTTATTTTCTCAAATGGATTGAAGTAAGCTAGAATATTTGAACTTACTTGTGAGTTCCATGGTGTGTACAAATCATTGAAAATACTCTGATGTAATATCAAGTTCTCATAATTATAATGGTCAATCTACAATAACAAACAGAATTTGGAAGATGAGTTTCTTTTTTCTTGATTAATCTAGATACTAGATGGCAGCACTATCAATATATGAATATAATGTTATGTTCCTTTTAACATAAACAACTAAATGACTTTTGTAATATAGGTTTAATTTGCCATGTAGCATATGTGCTACATTGGGCATTAATTTGTGTAATGCCATCAGTGCAGACAAACTAGTTGACTGAAATGTTAGTGTTCTACACTGTAATTAACTAGCTAATTGATATAGTAAAATAAGCTGCATATGTTTTCATACATTAACTTTTAAATGCAGGGGAAAATCCATGATTTTACAGAGAGGTGAAGAGTGCATGGTAAGGGTGGTGGTGCTGTGATGGTTTCTCATACATCAAGTGCGTGAATCTTTGGATATCGGTGGCCATTTTGGGTGCCATCTTGGATTTTCTGGTGTTCTGATTGTTCAATGGTGATTTGACTGTTTTCAGTGAACTCCTTTACTCCTAAAACCTGGAAGTAGACACCTTAATTACCAGTCTAGGGTTAATAGTAAGGAAGTTATAGCTATTTTAAAGTATTGGTGACCATTTGGGACACCATCTTGAATTTTCTCACATCCTAATTGTTCAACGGTGATTTGACTGGTTTCATTGTGTTCCTTGACCCCTAAAACCTGGAAGTATAGACAACTTAATTACCATTCTAGGGTGAATAGTAAGGAAGTTATAGCTATTTTAAGGTATTGGTGACCATTTTGGATGCCATCTTGGATTTAACAACTTTCCGGTAGTCAGTTTTTTGTTGATTTTTAGTATGATATTCTTCACATCCAATGTTATGAGAAACAGTTGAAAAACCTTTTCTAGCAATCTTTTTGGTGTAGTGTGGTAATTTCTCATAGATCTACCCGACTATTGTTCCTGGCTAGACTCTAGTATGGTAGTAGGTAGGGATGAATGTTTTATCTAGTCTAGTATAGATCAAATATTCCCCCCTACCCAGATTGGTATGTCATGGATGCAGCGTTGCGAGAGTAACTAAGTGTCTCGTCTCAAGCTAGATAAAAGATTCACCTCTGTGTTCTGTCTGTCATCCGAGGTGAATTTTTTATCTAGTCTCAAGCCTAGATTCACGCTGTCGGACATCCGGGTACTTTTTGCGCTCACAATGCGCAAAGGGTAAAACAAATGCCACTGTCATAGAGACAACACTAAAACTACCCTAACTATCACAGTAATTAGTGCATTTTGGTGCTTCGAAAGCAAATTTCTATTAATTCTATTAAATAGTTCAGATCTTTCTCTACAATTTCACTCTCAGCTTTTTTTTATCATCCAATTGAAAGTTCTTGAATTTGTTTTGCGAAAATAGATTTTGAGGCTGTGATCCGGTATGGCTACCACTGGCACTGACACTCAGAATATCCCAACTCTGTTTTTAATCCTTTCAGTGGAAATTGCTCTTAGGTTAAATTAAATACTTCAGATCTTCCTCTTCAATCACGCATTAAGATATTTTTAATCGACCCAATGAAAGCTTTAAAATTTATTTTGCAAAAATAAATGCTCCGCATATACATAGTGTCGTGGGGGTGATGAAAATGGGAAATATTGCGCCTAGAGCGGGACTCGAACCCACATCTCTTTGCATTCCGGGCCAGTGTGCTGACCATTACACCACCTAGGCTCCCTGATATCAATACACTCCCCACGCCTACCTGTCTATGTGGTTACTTGCCTGAGAGGTCAGTGCAGACCACTACACTCGTCCCCCTGGAATTGTAAGTCTTGTAATACTTACAATTACATACATACAGGCAATGCACTAACACATACATACACAGGGTAGGTTCAACAACCATACAGCGCAAAGCTTGTACAGGATCCTGATCACGGCAACCAGTGTCGTGGGGGTGATGAAAATGGGAAATATTGCGCCTAGAGCGGGACTCGAACCCACATCTCTTTGCATTCCGGGCCAGTGTGCTGACCATTACACCACCTAGGCTCCCTGATATCAATACACTCCCCACGCCTACCTGTCTATGTGGTTACTTGCCTGAGAGGTCAGTGCAGACCACTACAATAGCTTTGCTGCAGCACAAATTACTGCGTTGTTTTACCCTTCACGAGTAGTTGCCAGGGCTGTGACGTCACGCCGACATAGACATGTAAGATGCAATAGACCTATTTCATATGACGTCAGCATAGGTATTTAGGTCAGTGCACACGATACTTAGCTGCAGGATGACACACTGTGACACTGCAAACTCAATGGCAGTGTGCCTCCCTTCTGCATCCAAGCTGCAGGCGCAGACACAATGTTTATAAACAATGAAAGGGGCCTATGTGGTTATGTCCATGACCAGGTTTCCCAACACTTTCTTCTGCCACATGGCATATTCAGTGGTGATATTCAGATGGTATATTCAGTGGTGTTTGTCATTTCCAACAAAGTTGATTAAAGTTGCATAGTCTGATTGTTTTTAGTTTCTGTCATTTCTCGAGATAAATATATTAGGTTGATCGTTATAATCCACCTTACTTTAGTTTGAGCTAATTTTATGTTTTAAATGGTTAACTTTTGAGACATTTGATGTGCAACTATGCAAAATTAATTTTAGCAAGCACGTCAAAACCCAGATAGCATAGGATTCTGCAGTAACAAGTTTGATTTAATTGCCTCAGTATTCCCTTTTATGTGGCGACAAATGCTTAATAAGTGCACCAGTATCTATGGTGGATATGTTGAATCAGATCTAGATAATTGCTGTGGTTTTTCAAATTTGATGTTTTCATTGGACTATACAGCTTTAGGGACTTGTAAAATTGAGAATTTTTAGTGAGCTGATTTGACGTCCATTATATAAATAACAAATGATGGTTGACACCAATATAAACGGTGCAGAATATTGGCATCCCCTTAGATAAAAGATCCACCCCTACCTAGAGTAGTGGTGTATGACAACCATGTCTAAAAACGAGCGAAGACTGTTTGGTATCGATCAACCAATCAGAGAAGATGCATTCTTGGTCCCCTCATCCAATCTATTTTGGGACAGAGTTGATGAGATGAGAGAGAAAGCAAAACAACCAAGATGGCAGTCACTGAATTCTATCGATTTGAGTTTTAAAGTCTTATTATTCTATGTTATTTAATCAATTATTCCTTCCAAAGTAGCAGGTAAATATAATGAAGAGGCATGTGAAGATTATATTTTACTTCTTAAATTAAGAATTTCCTTTACTCAGCCGTTTGCCACCCTTTCTAAGGGGTTGTTTATCACCCGTGCTGCAAATGTGGGGTGAATCCCCCATGCAGGTATAAACATAATGAATGTATTCGACTGGGGCCTTTCCATCCGCAAAATTTAGGCTCCGTCCACCTGCGCAGTGAACTTTGTTTTCGAATGCAAAGAGGACCAGTCAAATGGCTTCAGTGGTTTCAGCCAAGCAGAGCTGTTCTTTTCGATTGCAAATTGCTGCCCCCTATGGGGGGGACCATCATTTGCAATCAAAAAGAGCCAATCAGAGCTGTTCGTTTCCATTGCAAATGGTTGCCATTTGCAATCGAAAAGAACAGCTCTGATTGGCTGAAGCTACTGATTCTTTCAACCGTTCCATATCAGCCATGTTGAAATATACCACGTGACCGTGTGGATGGAGCCATAAGACACATTCGAATCATACATATAGAAACTCACTTCCGGTTCCAGCCGAATAGGAATTTGTAAAGAAATATTTTGACATTCACATGAAATCGCCCAGTCGAAAACGTCCATTGAGTGTTGTTTACATCGTAGATTTCCAGCACATGTGCATTGCTTGGTTGGCAGAAAAGAAAACAGTAAGCATAGCTGATAGTATTAGTAGTTGGGTTATGGTTAGTGTTCTGTGGATTTCATTTATTTATTTAAGCATATGTTTATTTTTATATATTTGTTATTCTTTTATTTATTGACAATGTTGAAAGCATTGGATAGCCATATCCAATGAGAAAAACAGCTCGAGCTAAGATTGACTGAGTTAGTACGGTTGCCGGTCTTTTTAACAATTAATTTGCTTTTTACATCCGTTCTTTTGCAACTGCTAATGGAGAAACAAAATGCATTAATCAATACAGCACGGACCTCCGGTTTTATTTCAGAGTATTTGGTCTTTGTTTTTTTAAATAATTAAATTGTGTACTACAGTTTGGAATATTATCAATTCAAGACTTTAAAAAAGAAACAATAGGCTTACAAAAACACCAAATTGAATTTAGTGAGGTTACCTTTAACTGTTTGAAATGTCTGTCAAAAACACGTTTTTCCCACTCCGGGGTTTTTTTTGGGGGGGGGGGGGAGGCATGGAACTAGTAAAACGTGCTACAGAAAAATAAGGTGATGTTATTTAACATTCACGGACATTTTTATTTAACATTATTTATCTTTGTTCTCTGTATAATCATTATATTATGATTACCACAAATTGTTTGTAAGTCGTAGCTGTCCCACTAATTGCACTCAAACCTGTGGAGCTGACAGATACCCACGCACACATACACTCACGGTCTGCTTGCTCCAACTACCCAGATTGTTCGGTAGCTAATAGATATGTATTCACTAATTTCATAATGCTTCTATAAAAATATGCTGTATTTGAAGTGTACTGTGGGTTCACAATTTATTTACACAGACACGCATATCCAACACCATTCATGTACTTTCTTCCTACAAGTGGCCATTGCCGCGATGCAAGGGAAGTCAATTGAGTACAGAGAGATCGCCGAACTGCAGAATGATCAGCTCACAGAGGAGATGCTCGCTATAATCTACTCGGGACTGCTCAAACTGCTACAAAAAGCCATGCGCCTCCCACTCGTCTCAATGAAGCAAGAGGTGTGTGGCTCGTTCACTACTAGACAGTTTTGCTTCAGTAATTGCATATTAGCATTTGCAGGCTGAATCAAATTAATATAGCACTAGCGTTAACCCATACACACCACAGGTTAAAGGCTCCACATCAATCGCTGGACCAATATTGTGTTGAACTGTCATTATATATATATTCACGGTCTCTGACTATATTCAGAGACTATATTCAGAGACTGACTATATTCAGAGACTGTGTATTTTACCTCGGTACAACGCCTCGGCTACTCGAGGCCGAGGGAGAAGGAAGCAACATCCGGTACAGCAATTAGCATATTCCACTCGTGAGCGGTGGACGTTTGCGAGTAAGTACAGCGGTCCTTTTCTACAATAACTCCAGAACTTGGGGTTAGTTTATGGATATTTTTTTAACGATTGTGTATAAAGAGTAGAACAATATTCTCTACGAATATTAGAATATTGGCGATTATATTAAAGAAGTTATTGGCGAAAAACCGATTCGGGTGCCGGTATGGTAGTGTTGACATCGCCGTGTGGTTTATTTCTGGTCGGATTTCCGACTCGATATTCGCTATTGTTTCGTAGCGTTTTTATTACTTTAAAACCAAGAATAACATATTTCTTGTGTACATCAATATTCTCTATGAATATTAGAATATTGGTGAGTATATTAAAGAATATATTGGCGAAAAACCGATTCGGGTGCAGGTACGGTAGAGTTGACATCGCCGTGTGGTTTACTTCTGGTCGGATTTCCGACTCGATATTCGATATTGCTTCGTATCGTTTTTATGACTTTAAACCCAAGAAAACTGGAGGAAACATGTATAACAATATTCTCTACGAATATTAGAATATTGCGGATATATTAAACAATTTATTGGCTTTAAACCGATTCGGGAGCCGGTACGGTAGATTGACTTCACCGTGATTGTTTACTTTTGGTTGGTTGCTCGACCTGGTTGTCGCTATTGTGTTAGCGGCTATTCTTATGAGTTTAAACCCAAGAATACAGGAGGATACGTATTTCTTGTGTAGATATGTTTATTACATTATTATTAATCGAATGCATTGAGCATCTAGTGGTGTTTTTCCATTTTTATGGAATTATTTTATAATTAAAATTGTGTATGTAGATGTTGGTGGTTGCCACATCACAGGTAAGATTTTTGGTTCAACAAGCCGCCCGTTGCCGAACGGAGAGCGATGTTGGCTGGAGCCTCATCTCGTTGGGATTTTTCCTCGGTTTCATTTATGGATTCACGTTGGAAATTAATCCTGGGTTTCTGTTGTGGATTCCCAATTTTTTAAGGCGTACCTCCAAGTTTCGTAGCATTTTCTCCAACTTGCTGGCGCAGTAGCCACAGGAGGGAGAAGTGTACGGAACAGAGAGTGTGGGAGGGTACCGATATACTGGTCCCTACCCCTCGTTTGGTTTCGGCTTCCATACCGTTACCCTACGACATGACACATTAGCTTACACGCCTGTGTTGGAACGCTGTAAATACGTTCTCCAACACCAGTAGTTGCCGCCCGTGGCCGAACGGAGAGCGATGTTGGCGGAAGCCACATCACGTTTAAGCCGCCGTTGCACAACAGAGAGCGATGATGGCATCACGGTTATGCCGCTGTTGGCTAATGGAGAGCCATGTTGGTGGAAGCCTCATCTATATTTACCCGCCCGTGGCCGAGTGGTGAGCGATGATGGCTGTAAGCCACATCTCGTTGTGTCGCCCGTTCCAGAACGGAGAGCGATGTTGGCTGAAGCCATATTACGCTTATGCCTCCCGTTGCCTAGAGCGATGATGGTTGTGACCCCATCAGGTTATGTCACCGGTTACCAAACGGGAAGTGATGTTGGCTGAAGCCACATCCCGTTTAGGCCGTCTGTTACCAAACGGAGAGTGATGTTGGCGGATGCCACATCCTGTTTGGCCGCCTGCTATCAAACTGAGAGCGATGTTGGCTGAAGCCATATCCTGTTAGGCCGTCCCTTACTAAATGGAGGGCGAGGTTGGCTGTAGTCACATTTCCTTTTGGCCGCCTGCTACCAAAGATGTTGCCTGAAGCCACATCCTGTTTAGGCTGATGTCTCATCACGGTTGTCCGCCTAGGACCGAGCGGAGAGAGATGATGTTTGTGACTACATTATTTGTGTAGCCCATTAAAAACGGAGAGTGGTGTGGGTTGAAGTTACATCCCGTTTAGACTGTCCGTTACCAAATGGAAGGCGATGTTGGCTGAAGCCACATTCCGGTTAGGCTGCTTGTTACCAAACGGTGAATGATGTTGGCTGAAGCCACATCCCGTTTAGGCGGTCTGTTACCTAATGGAGGGTGAGGTTGCCTGAAGTTACATCACTTTTAAGCTGAGCGGAGAACGAGGTTGGCAGAAGTTGCATCACGTTATGCCGCTCATTGACAAACGGAGAGTTTTGTTGGCTGATGCCATATTACGATTAACCCGCTCGTGACCGAGCGAAGACAGAGGTTGGTTGAAGCCACATTATGTTCGTCCTGATATGAACTTAGAGGTTCTAGGGATGAAAATAAAAACAATTTGTTGGATGGCCACACTCAAACCTTCTGTTGATGGTTATAGGGTGTCTGGCCTGAGAGATATTTGGCTGGGTTAGCCATGGGTTGTACTGTTACTAACGGTACCAGTCTGGATATGATTATGGATTTTTCTAGGAGGAAACAATAAACAAATAGTTGGTTGAGCACTCTATATTTCAATGATCCTGAGATCTTTGAGTTAAGGGTTGTTTGCTTATGATGGGAAGTAACCCCAAGGCTCCCATTTCTGATGATAAGTACTCGTTACCGGTAGTGATGGTTTAAGCCCTCCCTGGTATAACCTGTGTTAGGGGAGCTATGCAGGCCAGATGTCGGCCTGCTGGGATAGAGAATCGGCTCATGAAGCTAGAGTAATGCTCTCACTCAATATCTCAAGAGAATAAGGAGAGGTTGCAAAGCAAACTCAGAGGGCCATGGAAATGGTTTTTTCCAGGAGGTAAATATAATAGTACGGTTTCCATAAATTGATGATTCATTCATTATGGTCCAGTCATAGTCGAGCTGCTCACAGGCAGTTACCGACTGAGTTATGAAACAGACCAAACTTTTGTAACGTTTATTTCGAATGAACAACTATATGAATTTACTTGTTTACCAAGTGGTTTAGCTTGTGCTTTCCCTTCTTTACAAATTGTTAATTTGTTTGCTCATGAAAAGTGAAGGACAGGATGTTC
This sequence comes from Branchipolynoe longqiensis, assembly GCA_030323885.1. Classification (NCBI taxonomy): domain Eukaryota; kingdom Metazoa; phylum Annelida; class Polychaeta; order Phyllodocida; family Polynoidae; genus Branchipolynoe; species Branchipolynoe longqiensis. The sequence continues at coordinate 27,728,973 of CM059191.1, forward strand.
CCGGACAGTGATGATTCATGTTTTGCTGTGCAATCAAAAGCATCTGGTCAAAATGCAGCAAATGGTTTAGGTACCACATTTACGAAGTTAGGAGTTGCTGGAAAGCATACGACAGAACTAAAATGGATTTTGGAAGGCCGTTGACTTGATGAAGAACTTAGATCATATTAATGTTCTAGAGTTGAGAAGCAGTGTATTTAGGGTTAGGTGTTTAGCTGGCATGCCCTAATGCTATGTCAGGATGTTGACAGATAGTACTACAGTAATGGCTTTCATTCGCACCATGGGAAGGACAATGTCCAACTCATATAATAAGAGAGTGAAATTAAATTGGAATTGGGGAAGCCACATATATTTTGTTGGCATCATGAAATAATAACATTTTATAAAGTTGTTCATGGCATCCAGGGCAAGATTTTTGGCAAGTGGATGTTGTCTCTTTGATTTGGGAGGAAAATAAATTTTATTACATTTTCCTAAAACATTCAGCCGAATCGGCAGAGTAGCAAGGAGGGCTTTGATGGTCCCTGTTTGGGACATGCAGCCATGGTTGGAAGTATTAGCCTTAAGAGCTAAGGACTTTATAATTTTCCTACATATAAGGGAACATTTTTTAAGCATTAATGATTCGTGGGGATGTTTTAACAACACCCCTTCTGGCATTCCTTTCGGAACACATATTTACAACACTTTGGAAAGTTACTCGGCATGATTATTTGGACTGGTCATTAAATGATGATATTGGTTCAATAATTTGATTGGTTTGAATGAAGAAAGAATAACAAGTTACATAAATAATTTGTATGCCATCCACAAAATTAATGGGGCATTTTTTGTTTAAATACATAAAGTTAAGCCAATGGAACCATCCCTTGCCGAGGTAGTCCGCCTCTTACGAATGATGTAGGATGATGGATTAGGTTATGGAGCCATTTATGCAGCTCGATGAGCTTTTTCAGTCATCTTACCAAGGAGTGACGGAGAATTAATTGGGAAACACAAAGTCGTTCAGTGTTTCGGGAGGTCATTATATGAAAGAAACCCTCCTAAACCATAGTATAATAGGTTTTGGGATGTCTCAGGGGTATTTAAGTTTTCTTGAAAATGGTCTAGTTAGGGACATCTATAGATAAACAGCTAGGCTATAAATTAGCTGTATTGTTACTTTGGGTAACCAGTCATAGGGCCCAAGTAATTGTTGACCTTTTTATTTACTGGCCTAGACATTGATGACAAGGAGGCCATGTTTGATTTGGACAATTTTAAAATCAAACATTAAAGGAGATCCCCTCTCCTTGATTCTTTTTAATGGGTTCCCACATGACAGGAAACTGTGTGTAGTGTCAGCCATTAGGGCTTATATATCCAAGATAAAAGGAATACATAATTCCAGACAGTTTTTGGTAAGCTTCATAAAGCCACATAAGGCTTTATCCAGAGATGCGATCGCCAGTTGGAGGATTCACGTGCCCAAGTCAGCAGGCTTTGACATAGGATGCTACGCTTCGCACTTTACAAGAGGTGCTATGGTCTCGAAGACGAGACAATTGGGAATCTCAGTGAAGAGAATCCTAGCATATGCCGGCTGCAAGACGGCAAGGTCGTTGGCTAAATATGGCAACAAACGACTAGAAAAGACAGGCGGGGTTGTAACCCGCCTACTCACCAACTAAGAAGATGTGTGAGAATTTACAAAATTGGAATTTATAACTGAAAAATTACTATGTTTATCAGATAATAGAGGATAAAAATGAGGCTACGTAAAGTCTCCCTCGGCCTCGAGTAGCCGAGGCGTTGTATCGAGGTAAAATAGTATAGTTAGACGAATCTTACCTTGGTACAGATGATGGATAACTCTTGTTTTCCCGAGGTACAAGCCTCGGGTAGTCGTGGGCTAGGGCCCGCCCACCACACCCTGCCACGACTATTACGTTTGCTTTTGCCAAAAAGAAAACATGAGGAATTCCAATCATTAAGCTCATTTTTATCCTGAATAATTAGGTGAAGATTGCTGTACCGGATGTTGCTTCCTTCTCCCTAGGCCACGACTACCCGAGGCTTGTACCTCGGGAAAACAAGAGTTATCCATCATCTGTACCAAGGTAAGATTCGTCTAACTATACTATATATTTACGTTCTCTGTCATATTCCAGACTCGTGCACAGTCCTGTTTCAATATAGTGCTGCCATCTAAACCATATCGGTGGTGCTATCTAATGGCTGAGTTATCAACACTGCAGTTATGTGACTAAAATTGGATGCCACTCTGGTCACAGTGACCAAAGTTAGTTTTTTGTTAAACCATCAAAATTAATGTGAAATGTGAACATCTGTCAACCACATGGTGAAATATGTCTGCTTTCTGTCCTCTTTTTTTTTGTTTAGCTCTTCAATGAGGACCTTCATGAGTTAAAGTAAGTATTGTTTCGTTTACACCTAGCATTTTCTTAAGTATAATATAGATGAATAGTCGTTTGATCTCTTGTTGGTATAATCATTATCTGATATTGGATTTTTTAAATTACGAGGTCCATTATGAGATGACTAATGATCCATCGACAGTGCGTGTTATCATATCATTAAGAATTTGTATATCATGACAAGTCACAGCCATTTAATTAAAATGTGATGCTCCCTTTTATGTCTTCAGAATCCCAACAGATCTAGTTGCTGACATTTCTTCGGTGGTGTTCAAAGCTAAGTAAGTCAAGATAATGTTGTCGTTGGGTGTGTTTCTGCAAATGGGAAATATTGTGCTGAGAGTGAGACTACATTTTGCCAGTCCAAGGCTGGTGTCTTAACTATTATGCTGTCTCTGTTCGCGGATGCAATCAGCCTACCCATACAATACCTAGCTGTTCATGTGGCATTTCACCTGGGGAGGTGAGTACACCTCCCTCACTACAATATCATCGGGACTATTTTGGTAGCTTTCCTTTTCTTCTCCAAATCAATTTGCAATGTTAGATTTGAATTTCCTTTTCCACCAAAATAGTTGGTAATAGATTCCTTCTCTTTATTATGGAGGTACAAACAATTTGTTTAAAAAAAAATGTTTTACAGACCCTCAGAAATCATAATCATTTGGAAATTATTTCAAGGACCTATAGAAATCCCATTCTGTCCAGTTTCTTCTATAAAGGTATGTAATAGTTAGAAGACCAGTGCGTTTCTGTAATGATGAGAGGAAGAGCTAGTACCTGTCGCCTAGCAAAACAAAACAAAAATACCGAAACCAGACTGCTGTTTCCGGCGATTTTCACAAAACTGTACTCCTTTTATGTATGATTCTGTTACTGTCGCCGAGTCAAATTAATGACTTGAAAAACTTTATTGTTATTGCTGGTGATTGGCATTACAAGGATAGGAGCAATTGAATAAGGAAGACCAATTGTCTATGATTGAAATGTCCACTAGTTAAAGATGCATAGTCCGATGGTTTTGAGTTTCTGTAAAAGAAAAGAAAGATAAAAAAGGTTTTAATTTAGGTAAATATATTAGATTGAATATTATAATCTGGCTTACTTTAATTTGAAGTAACTATTGTTTTTTAAATGCTGAGGTTGGAGATATATGAAGTGCAGCTAGACAACATTAATTTTGACGATCACCATAGGCTTCAGCAGTGAGAGGTTCTATTTATCTATTTTACTAAAAGTTTTAATATCCCCTTCTACGCAGCAACAAATGCTTAATAAGTGTACCAGTATCTAAGTTAAATAAGTAGAAGCAGATCGCGATAAGTGTTTTGGTTTCCAAAATTTGATGGCTTCATCGGACTATTCAGTTTTAATCAATGAATGTAGCCAAGACAATAATCAAATATAATAAATTTAAAAGAGTATACATGTATAATTGGTTGTTGTCTTTTTGTTGTAGACAGCCGAGCATAAGTCAGAATGTCAAATCAAACGCCCCGGCACTTCCAAAGGTCCAGGCATTGCGTTGGAGGCTTGATGTAGCAATATCAACGAGGTAAACCTATATAACTATATTTAGTTTGTTTGCTTATTTGGTGCTTTACTTCCTAGCAACATTTAAGGTCATATTAGAACGACTTATTATTTGGTGCTGTGAGGTATTCGGTGCAATAAGGTTTCAGGATATAAGTGTTAAGCTTCCTCTCTCATTTTTGTTAGGCTGTGTATGTTTTGCATACCTGTGAAAATATTGATAAAAGCGAGAAACAGAGAGAGAGACAGAGACAGGAGTTACGCGAGCGGGCGTGTGTGTGTGAGAGAGAGAGATATAGGGTGTGTGATTTCATCTGCAAGGGTACTTTATCAGTGAAGAATTTTGCTTTCATATAAGGTGTATGAGCACTACATGTTTCACACAGTGGGACTCAATTTGGAGCAACTTGCTATTATTATAATTATTACTAATAATATTGTGATAGCCCGGGTTTTGCTTTGCCTGGGGAATAAAGAGGTAACATCACAGTTGTTTCAAACCTTGGGTTTCTCCCCCATGGTCAGAATAAAATGGACCTGTTGTACATGTGTGATGATAGAGTGTGATTTGATCTGAAAGGATACTTTATCAGTGAAGAATTTTGCCCGTGGGGCCTTGCCCCCAGCCATGGTGGATCAGTCCACCATAGGGACCACTCTGCGATGTAGGCAATCTTACAAAGGAAATGATAAGCAAACAGCACTTCATTTCTTTCACGTAAAAAGATAACTTACTTGTCGTTAATGTTTCCATGCTACATGTTGCAGTATTAATGTTACCATGCCTTGTCTTCCTGCAGTGTGCTAAACAGGGCCTTAGAGCCAGCAATTCTGATGGAAATCATGCTGAGCAATGGCACCGTGCACAATTTTGAGGTGAGTAGTTTTTTTGTTGTGGTGTTTTTGTTGTTGGTACATTAGTTTATTTTTATGGGGAAATTTCAATCGCGGACAATTGGTCTTGCTCTATCCTAGCAATGCCGAATGTTAGACTAGCTATGACTTGGCCAAGGGTTCGAATCCCACGACTTACCAAATTGGGAGGTGGACGCTCAACTCCTTTGGTCATCTCATCTGTTTAGCTAGGGTTTAAACAAAAATTGTTTCCATGAATATGGGCTTTGTTGCCTGCATGACGTAGAAGAGTTCATTTTACTCACTCACTCACATACTTACACATTCCCAGACTCACAGAAGCGAACATCATTGGTTTCATTTAAAGTCTACGGTACCTACACACTTACACTCACTCACTCATTCACTCACTCACTCACTCATTCACATACCTACACACTCACACAACAGATCTTCATTGGTTTAATTTAAGACCTACCTACTTACTTTTCACACCCTCCCACACTAACTCCTCTCTCTTTCTATATATCTATCTATATCTCTCTCTCTCTGTCTCTGTTTCTCGCTGTCTCGCTTTTATCAGTATTTTCACAGGTATGCAAAACATATACTTTGAATGACACCCTCCTTCCTACCTCAGGTAATTTTTTTAGAAAGCATATGGCGTGTCTTTACGCCTCCTCCGAAATGTATGGTTTGTACGCTTGTGAAAATGTTGAAAATTGTGACGGCTCCTAAGTGAAGTCTGATAAAGATAAATTGTCCCTTATTTTTCCAGGTACCCGTATCCAAGTTCCACGAGCTTAGGTACAACGTAGCCTTTATGCTGAAAGAAATGGAGAATCTCGAGAAGAAGAATATTCTAAAAGTTCAAGATTAGATTAATTAATCCCATTACATTATCTGTAAATATATACATATACATACGTAGAGTAATTGTGAAATTTATCATCTGTAAAGTAGAAGGGGGGGGGGGATATATATACAGATATTAAGAAGAGATAAGAATATATGGGAGAGAAATACTAATAAAAATATCTAACAAATATGTCAAATGTAATTTGGTTTTGTATGTGTACGTATCGAAAGTGCGTACATGGATGTATTCTGGTAGTCTAAATAAAATAACAGGCTGTCTCAATGTAGTTAGTTATTGTTTGAACAAACTGTACATGAAACAAATGTTTCTCTCGTGAATTGATAATAACTCACGTTTTCAAGTAATGTCAATGATCCTACTACATAAAATACTCACGCATAAAAATGGGTGGGGGATTGGTCAATGCATATTTTACTGCCTGTTATGGATAAGTCTGAATAGACTTGTTTTCACCATTAGACAGTTTATCGATAGAAAGCCCGAGCCTACACTTTTACCGACCCAAGGGATTTTTTAACCTGCCACACCACATAAACATGGTATGAGAGCAACAGGCCTTTGATGACGCTGTAAGTTATACACAGCAGTGGAAATCCAAATTTACAGAGGTGGGGGGCATGGGGAATTGAAGCACCAACCTTCAGATTAGGAGTCCGACCTAGAATAAAGTCAGACACTCTAACCACTCCGTCACAGAGAACCCCACAAACTGATAAGAAAAAACAAGACAGATATACTTCAGCTGGTACTTTGGCATCAAAATAGGGGGGTTGGTCAATGCATGTTTTACTGATAATAGACCATGTAGTGAAGACAAGCGAAATGCATACTACATAGGAGTCAGTAATTTTAGATATAAACAAATTAGATAAGAATATACAGACTAGAACAAGGCCATTATTTCTTTTACAAATTTAGCACAGTTGGACAATTGTTTTGGGTTCTTACTGTTCAACAAACATGACATTTTTAGAACATTTGGTCTCGTGTAATAGTACCTTTTTACATATTTGGTTCTTAGTTGGTTCAGTGCTGGACAGACCATAGCATAATGAAATTCATCGCCTTGTTCATTTAGGTCACACAAAGTACATGGTGATGGGGCATTATCTACTAAATACCTATTTACAGCAGGCATTTACTGTGGTTACCACATGTGAACTTAGATAGGTTAAGTCTATCAACAAAACCAATTCTACTAAATAGTTTTCCAGACACGATTCATCTTTGAATAGTCTATAATTGGTATTATAGGGTCTTTGTATAAACATAGACACTAATAAAGTCTGTACTAGACTACTAAATGACTGAAATGTACAATCCTCCAAGCATTGTTTATCCCATCATTACTAACAACCTACTTACTCAAACTACTTCATGTAGTCAAAAAACACACCTGAGGTATTAACCTTTTAAACATAACCCTATAAGCTAACCACACTCTATCTAACAGAATAAACAAACCATTCTACTAACACTCACTCCATCTCAAAATGTAACTCCAACAACATGATAGTTTTGCAATTCACAACATAGTAGGCATACAAACCTATGAAGGGAAACTATGCACCTAACCACTCCGTAATGTAAAGGTCTAATCAATACACATGTATGTATCAAGTGTGTAGGAATACAACATATAACTGCTATTTTTGTATGTGAATTGTCAAACTATACCATATGTAAGTCTTTGAATGTTTGATATTGTTATTTGAGCTGATTTGGGCTAGCTGCATATATTGTAAATAACTGTATTGTCACATGACAAAAGACTTTATTCAATGAATAAACTATATTTACAACAACAAAAAATCAGTTGCATAGTCTGATGCTTTTAAATTTCTGCAATTTTCTTAGATGAATACATTATGCTTATCATTATAGTCTACTATAGTTTAGTTTGAAGTAACTTTTATTTTAAATGGCTAACCTTGTGGATATTTAACACCAAAACATGCTAAATTAATTTTGGCAAGCACGCCAAAACTCTGGCACCATAGACTTCAGTAGCAATACATTCTATTAAATGTACTTATTATGACTTTCTACACAGCAAAAAAAATGCTTAATAAGTGCACCAGTATCTAAGTTGAATATGTAGAATCAAGTCTAGATGAGTGTTTTGATTTTGAAAACTTGATGTTTTTATCGGACTGCAACTTCAAAAGTCAATTTTTACCTACTTTGGCACTCCAATTTTGAGTAGCAATATCCTTTAGCATCAAATCTATTCTATTTTTCTGCCAATTTTGATCCACTTGTTTATACCAGGTATTTGATATTCCACAATTATCCAAAATGCCTTTTATTTTCACAATCCATTTTGAACTAAAGTTATCATTTTCATGCAGTTTACGCAATAGCTTATAAATGGTGGAGACTAATTTTGTTTGTTTACCACTATAGATTCTTGCCCAAAAGTTTATCATACGCTTGCACATTATGGTGCTCAAACTATATCTACAAAGTTCACCATATACCATGAAATTAGCAGTCCCTTTGTTGACTTCAGAAATCATTTGTAAAACTTCTCGATCTGGTCTAGATTTTGAAAGCCCTAGGCATATAAAAGAATCGGAACTACTAATTGATCGACCAGTTCATACTGTATATCTACATGTAGGGACAATTTCCTGGCTTTATTTTTCAGAATAAACATAGCTCTTCTAGCTTGAGACACTTGTTTGTTGATAGCTTTATTAAATTTGCCATTGAAATTAAATGTTGTGCCTAGATAAATATAATCATCTACCACATCTATTTCTTCTCCACCAAATGTAAAGCATGGACATTTCCGCACCCTGCCCTTTGAAAATATGACAATTTTAGTTTTAGGGGTATTTACTATTAGATGCCAAGTCCTGCAGTACTCATTTACTGCTGTTAACGTTTTTTGTAGTTCATCTGGAGATTCAGCTAAAACAATTGTATTGTCTGTGTATAGTAGTAGGGGGCCTACATACAGGCGAAGAAACACCTGAACATCATTGTCACTTAGATGTTCCCTTATTTCAGTGGAACACATATCAAACCCCCTATAATGCTGACTTACAAAATATTCAAAATCATTTAAAGTTGCATAGTCCAATGGTTTTGAATGTCTGCCATTTTTCTGAGATAAATATATTTAATTGGTTGTTATAACCTACTTTACTTTTAGTTTGAAGTAACTTTCATTTTGAATGGCTAACTTTTGAGATATTTGAAGTGCAAACATCCTAAATTGATTTTGGCAAGCATGCCAAAACTCTCACCTTAGGCTTATGCAGTAACAAGTTCTGTTAAATTGACTTAGTATGCCTTTCTATGTGGCAACGCGTGTTTAATAAGTGCACCAATATCTAAGTTAGATATGTAGAATACAATGTAGTGAATGTTTTTGTTTTGAAAATTTGATGCTTCATCAGACTATGCAGCTTTAAATATGAAGCAAATAGTAATGGGGGCAGATTTTTGCCATTCCTGACACCAATATTATATGGCAAAAATTCTGAGATTGCTCCATTTAGCTTAACACATCATTTAGCATGTTCATAAATATTGTATATGACTGATTACATTTCCATTTATGCCTTGGGCAATTAGCTTGCACCATAATGATCTGTCTACAAGATCGTTCCGCAAGGAAAGCGTATATTGGGCTGCTAGACACAATCCACCACCAGGGAGTGTGCCTGGCCCTTGGGGCCTTCCGCACCTCACCGGTTCAGGGCCTCTACGTCGAAGCCAATGAACCATCACTTAACAACAGGAGAATCAAACTGGCTATGCAATATGCAGTCAAGATCAAATCTAATGCATTGAATCCTGCACACAATTGTCTATTCGAGCAACATGATGAATCTAGGTATGAAGCCAGGCCAAATTACATCTGGCCACTGAGGCTCCGAATGAAACCTCATTTGGTGGCCTTGGGCATGGATTTGGAAACGTTGGAGGATGCCAAAGTCCCAGAACGTCTCCCGTGGTCGTTGAGAAAGCCATCGGTTATCCTCCGACTCACGGAACTGAGGAAGTCTGGGACACATCCACTCGACTACCAAGGACTGCATGCAGAGATTCAAGGCCAGTTTGCAGACCACCTCTCCATATACACTGATGGTTCGAAAGACCAAAGCCAAGTAGCTGCTGCGGCAGTCTGCCGACGGGAACAATTTGGCGTACGTTTGCCCGATCAGAGCTAGATTTTCACTGCAGAAGCCCGAGCACTCCTCGCGTTGGAGTGTATCGAGGTATCCAACCACACTAACTTATGTTATATACAGTGATTCGTTCTCTTGCCTCCTGGCTGTTGCTGGACTGAAAATGAATCACCCTATTCTAGCAACGGTCATTTATAAAATGAACCAACTGACAACCGATGGGTATGACATCCACCTGTGCTGGGTGCCTGGCCATGCCGGCATACAAGGAAACGAACCAGCTGATCGGGCTGCGAAGAAGGCCCTGAACTGTGATCTTGAACTGTGTCTGATCCCTCACTCTGATCTGAAACCACTAATAGCCACCCACATAAAATCCAAATGGCAACATGAGTGGGATGAAAACATTAATAAACTTAAAGAAATTGAACCATCTGTGGGAAAGCCACCACAGACTTTTCTGCTCAAGGGGGAACCTCCCCCTGAATGTGTTGGGTGTCAGTCCCCACTGACACTCAAACACATTTTACTAAGTTGTATTGATTTTTTGGCCCTGCGCCAACAGTTGTACACTGCAGACAGTATGCATGACCTTTTTACTAAGGTAAAACAGGAAAACATTTTAGCCTTTTTGAGGGCAGCTGGACTGTACCACCTCATATAGTTTACTAAATAGATTCTATCAATTATTAATAAAACTTGTCTTTTTCTATGGGAATTTGTTTCCCTTGACCACAAACATATGATTTTGAGCTTTCTAATTTAATGAGTATCTATTGGCACATAATTGATTGTCTGGTTTTACATGTAAAAGCGATGGTTTGAACACACAAAAAAAACATTTCTCGCCATGAATATGGCCTACAAGATCAAATGCTTTCCTATTATCTACAAATGCACAATATAAATGTTTCTTGCGAGATAGTCAATTGGTGAGTGAAGAACAAATATATGATCAAGTGTGCTATATCCTTCCCGGAAACCTGGTTGTTCTCCTAATATACCAGTAGGCCTACCTTCCAGATATGCAGTTAAGCGGGAATTCAGACAAGCTGTAAACAATTGACCAACACAGCCTAGAAGGGTAATCCCACGATAATTCATAACGCTGGAAAGGCGGATATTTTAGTGGAGCCATCAGAAGGATGTTTATTTACCATCAATTAAAGTATTTTTTATTATACATTATACAGCTTTAATAGTTCAAGTCAATTACTCACACAAATAACACAGTTACTTTTTCTTTTTGATAATGCATATATAGTTAGCATATCTAATACATTTCGACCTCACATTGAATAAGCCAAATTACACTATTACTTTTATGTACCACTAACGTCAACTATACAAGACACTGGTTCATTGTTTTTAGTCCAGAATATTAAAACATTAATTAAGCTTTATCAATTAACTCACTTTAGACATTAATTCACTGGGTTCGAATCCTGATACAGAGAATCCAGACACTCAGCCCTACCAGGTTAAAATAGAAAAAAGTGTAGGGAGGGTGCGTGGTAAAGTTATTTTATAGCAATGATAACATGCAGCTGAGTTGATAGGTCTGCTTAGTATCAGGCTCCGTTAATGAATGGCTGGTAGTTCAGATTTGGATCACAATGTTAGTTTTCGTTCACCACAGAAACGCAGGAATGGCTGGATACCTTGGTATGCATAAATGATATATGTGCATCTGGCGGGTACTCTCTCTAGGCAACACTAAACAAACTGGTTTCCAACGATATGAATTACCCATGTTACCAGCAACGTGTACAATTATCAGGATCGTTTATTGAGCCTTTTTTTTGTATAATGGTTTGATCATACCTAAGCACCAATCAGCTGGTACTATGCCTGACATGAGAACAATATTAAATAGCTTTACAATTAGTACATAGGCATTTTTATGGCAGTTCTTGAGATAGGCCTACTCATTCATCACATTGTCTATTCCACAGGCCTTACTATTTTTCAGTTTATTTTAGTTACTTCAGATACTGTAAAAGGTGTGTTTATATCTTCATTTATTAAGTGGTTTATCTCTCTTGGATCAAAGCTGTGAGTTGGTTGACTCCTCATAGGGTTATCATCAATGATATAATCTTTGTGGCTAAGTTTTCTGAAATGATTGGTAAAAGCTTGCATGGCAATATTGCCTAGCTTAATCTTATGGTTGGTGGTCCGATGGTTTTGAGTTTTTGAAATTTTCTGAGATAAATACATTAGATTGATCACTATAATAATAATAATAACAAAATATTTATTTCCACATGATCAATGTACACACAAATAACACAGATACATTGCTTATACCATCGAAATAATAAATAGAAAAATAAAAGTTAAAAGCATATCAATATCACCCTCTATAGACTAATTTACTTTGGTTTGAAGTAGCTTTTATTTTAAATGGCTAACTTTGGATATATCTGATGTGAAAACATAAATTAATTTTGACAAGCAGGTCAAATTATATGAGGTGGTAGAGACCAGCGGCCCTCAAAAAGGCTAAAATGTTTTCTTGTTTTACTTTAGTAAAAAGATTCTGCATACTATCTGCAGTGTAAAATTGTTGGCGCAGGGCCAAAAGATCGACACAACTTAGTCAAATGTATTTGAGTGTCAGCAGAGACTGACACCCCAATACATTCAGGGGGAGGCTCCCCCTTCAGCAGAAAAACATGAGTGGCCAATACGGCATCGGCTAAGGCCTGTGATATATGCGTAATAGACATATAGGTGTGTGGCTAATATATGTTAATGAGATGCAGAGTTTGAGACAAAGGAATATGCTAATGAGATGACATCATGGAAAGTTTAGCCGGTGGGTCAAGCGAGCCCTAGGCCGTGAATAAACCATTCAGTATCCAGAAGTCAAAGTGTTCAGACGTTGTACTTTCACATGGTGTCAGATGAGGAAGAATGCCGCTCGCTAATACATTGCCAGGGTTGTGGCCGCCTGGTCAGCTTGTCCTCAGCCACAACGCGAGATCGAACATGGATCAGAGCATATGACATAAACGCCACAGCTGCAGGTGTCATTATGAAGACAGAACGAGTGCAATGCTGCATCTGTCTTCACGTTGCTGGCGAGGAGGCGCAAAACGTTTTCGTCAATATCAATATCACGCTCGCTGATCAAGATAAGATTGTGCCGCTCACAGAGGCATTTCAGACATATTGTGTAGGCATATGCAGTCTTATTATCACAAGATACAAGTTTAATACACATAATCAGGCTACGGAAAATATGGCTACGTACATCACAGCATTGAGAGACAGAGTGAAGGATTGTGAGTATGGTACGGTGGAGGAGTCGCTGTTGCGCGATCGGTTAGTGGCTGGTGTGAGGAATGTGAATTTACATAACAAACTGCTGCAAACTACTGAGTTAACGTTGGAAAAATGTGTCAGTATTTGTGAGATGAGTGAGTTCAGTTCTGATCTGTTGGAGGACACCAAGTCAGACATGGAAAGTAAGGAGATTGATTTCATATGGAACTATGCTAATGTGCGTACCGGTGCGCCGGCGGTTCGGTCATCAGCGACGCCATCTTGGAAATCGCCATCTTGGAACGCCGGCAGCACCGGTGCAGGAGAGCTCAAGATCCGCTGCCAGAACTGTGGATATGAACACCGCCGGGGAGTCTGCCCAGCGAAAGGAAAGACTTGCATAGCCTGAGAGAAGATCGGCCACTTCGGTAAGGTCTGCAGGAGCAGACTGGACAGAGTCAACGAGCTTACCATGGAAGAGCCCGACCCTCACAATGCTGAGCAAGACCCGGATCCGGCAGATGTCAACATGCTGGCATGTTGGTGCCGTGGACCGCGGTGCTAAGCAGGATGCCGAGCTGTGGCACGCGATCGTTCGGGTGAACGGTTGCCCTGTCAAGTTCAAGCTTGACACCGGGTTGGAGGCGAACGTGCTGCCGAGGTACGTCTTCGACAGAGTTGCGCCGGGGCGGCTGACAAATACCAGGTGTTCGTTGGTGACGTTCTCGGGTCATCGGATCACTCCTGACGGGGAGGCGCTGCTGGACGTCAACGACAGAGTGCTCAAGTTCCAAATGGTACCGGACTGTCAGCCTATCAAGCAGGCTTGTGTGACATTGAACCTGCTGGTGCATGTGGATGAGGTGCACTGTGCTGTGCCGACGAACATTTCCAAGCCGACGAACAGTCCCAGTGCTCAGGCGGAGAAGCTGGTAAGCGAATACAAAGATGTGTTTCAGGGTTTGGGGTTGATCAAAGCAAATGCTATCATTCATGTCGATAAATCTGTACAGCCTGTTATAGATCCGCCTAGACGGGTTCCGTTTGCCATTCAGGGTAAGGTACGTAGTGAGCTTGGAAAGTTTAGCCGGCGGGTCAAGCGAGCCCTAGGCCGTGAATAAACCATTCAGTATCCAGAAGTCAAAGTGTTCAGACGTTGTACTTTCACAAGGCCCACTTGGTCCCGCCGACCTCCCGCATGAGTCTGTGGTGGTTTTCCCACAGATGGTTCAATTTCTTGAAGTTTATTAATGTTTTCATCCCACTCATATTGCCTTTTTTTTGTTGTTTTTTTTGTACATTAGTTGTTTAAAGTCGCCGGGTATACCTCACCCAGATACAAACGAATCCAGCATCAAAAGCTCTCCAAACATACCTTTGCTTAGGTTGTTCAGTTCATGCCAGTGAACAACATGTGGGAGGAGAGTTGAGGTCTGTGATGTAGGAATGACATCATAGGTGGGATTCCCTCATCACATGACCTAGAGGGGTTCCCCACACACAGGGGAAGCAATGGCAACCCCCAAGATGGCAGCCACAGAAAGCTCTCAATTCACCTTTTAAAGTCTATTAATCTACATGATTTAATCAATTATTCACACAAGAGGTAGCTGGTTATGATAAATACACATTTGAACTTTATATTTATTATTTTAGATTGCAATTTCTAATATTGTTTTCTCTATATGGTTGTCTAAAAGTGTCAGTTCTGCTGGACTAAATAAAACACAACAGAAGCAAGCAATGTCAGCACTCTCCCCCCACATATGTAGTTGCATAAACTTAAAACAGGCAAACGTATGATTGGAGAGCATTTGTCGGAGTATGGGTCGTCTCTCAGCGACCTATATCTGGTCCCTTTAAGCTGGGGAAATTTCAGTCGCAGACGACTGGTCTTCCTCATTCCACTGCTCCTTGCCCTATCCTAGTAATGCCGAGCGTCTGGCTAGGAAGCGACAAGTATGAATTTTTAAGTCATTGGTTTGACTCGACCAGGATTCGAACCCATGATCTACCAACACGGGAGACAAACGCTCTAACTCATTCGGCCATCCCGTCTGGTCTTTATTTGGATTTTATGTGGGTGGCTATTAGTGGTTTCAGATCAGAGTGAGGGATCAGACAAGGTTCATATATATTGCGGCCCCAAAGACCCTATTATACTATGAAGGCTCACTCAGCCTGTAGGCCTACTGTAATCAAAATGATCAAACCCACCACTTGGCGCGCTGGCTGTTCTCTTGGTTAAACAGGTGCTATAGTGATATAGTGATTGGTAGACAGGAAGTGTGAACACTTATTTGTCTCTCATTTTTGCTTGAGTGCAAGTAATTAGCAACACAAGGAATAAATTAGTAGCATGTGGTGAATAAGTGGTCAAATTTCCCTGTATCATCAGCCCATGCTTTTTCTAATCGGTTCTTGAATGAATTTATTGAGCCGGCATCTATAATATTTTGTGGGAGACTATTCCATATATTTATGATCATGTTTGAGAAACTGTGTTGCCTTAATTTTGAAACGGCTCTGGGTTTTACTAGTTTGAGAGTATGGCCCCGGCTGCCTTCTCTCTTATTCAAGGTGAAAAATTGGTTCATATCTATTTCATCAAAAACTTTCATAATTTTAAATACTTCAATTATGTCACTTCTTTTCCTTCTGTAGGAAAGGGTAGGAAGTTTCAATTTCCTGAGCCTTTGTTCATAGGGTAAGTCCTTTATAACTGCAACTAGTTTCGTTGCACGTCTCTGAACCTTTTCGATCTCCAGAATATCTGTCCGAAAAATTGGGCTCCAAATTTGTGGACAGTATTCCAAAATTGGCCTAACAACAGACTTAAATAGAATGAGAAAATTGTTCTTGTTGAGGCGATGGAAGGTTCTTTTTAATTATTCCTACTCTCTGGTTAGCATTTGAGATGATAGTCCTCATGTGTTTCTGAAAGGAGAGTTGGGAGTCGAAGGTTACACCCAAGTCCTTTTCATAGCTATCTTGTTGCAGGACAGTGTTCTGCATAATTCTGCTATATTATATGTATAAATGTATATATGAATGTGAAAGCTGTGTGATGATGCCGATGCTGATGATGTGTATTTGTTCATAGCAATTTCATATTGATGTGTATTCATACTTACCTATCTCATGTATAATATAATTGTATGTGTTTACATGTGAAACACCAACCAGCAGCTGGGCTGATCAAACCCACCACAAGGTGGCACTGCAAAATTTACATTACCAATACCATGGGAGAGATAATATTACCAATACCATGGGAGAGATAGGGAGTGAGCCGTCTTAGTATTATAGGATCTTTGGCAGCCATCTCCTTCCTTTTGGAGAGTTTGAAATGGCCACCCGAGCACTGTGTCGGCCATCCGGGAAGGCTTCACTACTGAAGTGTATCATGGGTTTATGTAAAGCCCTTGTTTGACCTCAAACTGCCGACTGACCTCAATAGACGAGATCGTCATTCCGACACCGGTGAGGCGTGCTCAGCCGTGTCCCGTGCTCAGCCGTGTACCTATACTCAAACTCAAGGCATTGTCAATGGTCGTAAGTCACTAACCTTATCAATTTAATATAATGTTTTTGGTAAAGATGTGTTCTATATGTGTACCAAGCGATTTGTTTCTAGGTGGTGTGGTTTTAGAGATATTTCACTTTTCCTGGATTTTCTGTACGAAGATTGCTCACGGCCATTGACAATGCCTTGAGTTTGAGTATAGGCAGAGAGCGTGTATATAAACAGATGAGAGGGACAACTCCCGCGAAAATCGGTAACATAGGCTACAGTGGCGCTCCTGGCGGTTATTGTTGAACAAGCTTTGAGTTTGACGGTACGTGCAGTGCAAAACATTAGTTTTATTCAAAATTTATAGAAATCCAGCACCCTAACCGTATAAATTTAATATAATGTTTTTGGTAAACATGTTTTCTATATCTGTTCCAAGCGGTTTGTGTCTAGGACATGTGGTTTTAGAGATATTTAAGTTTTTCTGTATGAAGATTGCTCACCGCCATTGACAATGCATTGACTTTGCCGGTGTCGTGGTTTAAAACCCCGGCGAGATCGCATCCCCTGCCATGGCTTCTGCGCATGCGTGGAGTTTGTAAACATTGTGTATATGCGCGCAGCTCGGCTGCCGAACTAATACACACTGCCACTGCCACTATTAAAAATTAATAGAAATGCACAACCCTAATCTATTCGTTGAATATGTTTTCTATATGTGTACCAAGCAGTTTGTTTCTAAGTGGTGTAGTTTTAGAGATATTTCACTTTTTCTGTATGAAGATTGCTCACGGACATTGACACTGGGGAGAATTTGACACATGCGCAGACGACGCGCTTCAGAAGCCACGGCAGGGGATGCGATCTGGCCGGGGTTTTAAACCACGACACCGGTACGCGCAGTGCAAAAACGTCGATTTTATTCAAAATTAATAGAAATCCAGAACCCTAACCGTATCAATTTAATATAATCTTTTTGGTAAACATGTTTTCTATGTGTATTCCAATAAGTTTGTTTCTAGGTGTTGTGGTTTTAGAGATATTTAACGTTTTCTGTATGAAGATTGCTCACTGCCATTGACAATGCATTGAGTTTGCCGTATGTGCAGTGAAAAACGTTTATTTTATTCAAAATTAATAGAAATACAGAACCCTAACCATATAAATTTAATATGGTCTCATCGTTGAATATGTTTTCTATATGTGTTCCAAACAGTTTGTTTCTATGTGGTGTAGTTTTAGAGATATTTCACTTTTTCTGTATGAAGATTGCTCACGTCCATTGACCATGCCTTGAGTTTGACAGCTGTGTCATATCCTGTTCAACAACCACCACTTGGAGCACCATAGTCGGAAGCTGTTACACGGTCTAGTATGGGAGTTGTCCCTCTCATCTATATACAAGCTCTCTGGTATAGGTACACTGCTGAGCACGGGACACGGCTGAGCACGCCACACCTGACCTATTTGTGCTTGACGTCACCGGCCGTAATCGATTAACACGACCCGAGCGACTAGGGCCACCCGAGTCGTCAGAATTTCAAATCGAACACTGCGAGTAGAGTCGACAAATACACGTGCCGTGTGCAAAACGATCCGACCCAAGTAACCCACCTCCTAGCTGGGGTTGACTATGACCGATGACGTCACATTTGTGCTGGTACCATCCTGCAGGATACAGCCACCAGTACCAGTCATACATGTTTTTTTTAAAGAATAACTTAGATTAATGAAATGGAAATATAGATAAACTAGGCCATCATAAAATACTTTAAATCCTATTTTGCTGTAGTTTTATCGATTATTAAAAAAATAATACTAAAGTGTCCACCCGAGCGCGGAGAATCCTATTCGATTATTCGACCCGAGTCTGTAGGATGTGCGCATGCGCCAAAAAGTGGCTCTGGTGACCAGGGTCGATTAATCGATTACGCCCTAGAGAGCGTGTTTATAAGATGCCTTTCAATGTTTGTAAACATCGTGTATGCGCGCGCAGCTCGGCTGCAGAACGAAGGCACACTGCCACTGAGTTTGCACATACGCGCAGTGTAAAACGTTTATTTTATTCAGAATTAATAGCAATGCAGAAGCCTAACCATATAAATTTAATGTAATCTATTCGGTGAATATGTTTTCTATATGTGTACCAAGCAGTTTGTTTCTAAGTAGTGTAGTTTTAGAGATATTTTACTTTTTCTGTATGAAGATTGCTCACGGCCATTGACAATGGTCAATGCACTGGCACTGACACTCAGAATATCCCAACTTTCACTATTATCTCTGTTTTTAATACTTTCAGTGTAAATTGCTCTTAGGTTACATTAAATACTTCAGATCTTCCTCTTCAATCGCGCATTAAGATATTTTTAATCGATCCAATGAAAGCTTTTAAATTTATTTTACAAAAGTAAAGACTCCACATAGACATAGCATTGCCGTATTTTACCCTTCGCGGGCAGTTTGCCGGTGTGGCCGTCTCAGCTGCCTCAAGGCTGATTTGCCATGCCCAACTTTCACTATTTTCTCTGTTTTTAATACTTTCAGAGAAAATTACCCTTAAGTTAAATTAAATACTTCAGATCTTCCTCTTCAATTGCGCATTAATATATTTTTAATCGACTCAGTGAAAGCTTTTAAATTCATTTTGCTAAAATAAATGCTCTGCATAGACATAGCATTGCTGCAGTGTTTACCCTTCGCGGGTGGTAAAATACGGCAATGCTATGTCTATGTGGGGCATTTATTTTTGTAAAATAAGTTTAAAAGCTTTCATTGGATCGATTAAAAATATCTTAATGCGCGATTGAAGAGGAAGATCTGAAGTATTTAATGTAACCTAAGAGCAATTTACGCTGAAAGTATTAAAAACAGAGATTACGGCCTTTGAGACTGGCCCAGTTTTGACGCATGCGCAGACGACGCTGAAGCGACATTTGGCATATCAGCCTGGTGGCAGCTGAGACGGCCACACCGGTGTCATGGTATACAACCCCTGCCTGATCGCAGCCCCTGTCGTGGCTTCTGCGCATGCGCAGAGGTTGTAAACAAGCTCAGCTCGGCTGCAGAACGACTACACACTGCCAGTGTCTATTAAAGATTAATAGAAATGCACAACCCTAACCATATAAATTTAATATAATCTGTTCGTTGGATATGTTTTCTATATATGTTCCAGGGGGTTTGTTTCTAGGTGGTGTATAGTTTCATAGATATTTCACTTTTTCTGTATGAAGATTGCACTGACACTCAGAATATCCCAACTTTCACTATTTAGTCTATTATCTCTGTTTTTAATACTTTCAGCATAAATTGCTCTTAGGTTACATTAAATACTTCAGATCTTCCTCTTCAATCGCGCATTAAGATATTTGTAATCGATCCACTGAAAGTTTTTAAATTTATTTTACAAAAATAAATGCTTAGTCAACTGTCTTCACGACAGGGGCTGCGATCAGGCAGGGGTTGTATACCATGACACCGGTGTGGCCGTCTCAGCTGCCACAAGGCTGATTTGCCAAATGTCGCTTCTGCGCATGCGTCAGAATCCAACAGCGTCGTCTGCGCATGCGTCAAAACTGGGCCAGTCTCAAAGGCTGTAATCGAGCAGTGCAAAAACGTCGATTTTATTCTAAATTAATAGAAATCCAGAACCCTAACCGTATCAATTAAATATAATCGTTTTGGTAAACATGTTTTCTATGTGTATTCCAATCAGTTTGTCTCTAGGTGGTGTATTTTTAGAGATATTTCACTTTTTCTGTATGAAGATTGCTCACGGCCATTGACAGTCACAATGCACTGGCACTGACACTCAGAATATCCCAACTTTCACTATTATCTCTGTTTTTAATACTTTCAGCGTAAATTGCTCTTAGGTTACATTAAATACTTCAGATCTTCCTCTTCAATCGCGCATTAAGATATTTTTAATCGATCCAATGAAAGCTTTTAAACTTATTTTACAAAAATAAATGCCCCACATAGACATAGACATAGCATTGCCGTATTTTACCCTTCGCGGACTAACCCGCGAAGGGTAAACACTGCAGCAATGCTATGTCTATGCAGAGCATTTATTTTAGCAAAATTAATTTAAAAGCTTTCACTGAGTCGATTAAAAATATATTAATGCGCAATTGAAGAGGAAGATCTGAAGTATTTAATTTAACTCAAGGGTAATTTTCTCTGAAAGTATTAAAAACAGAGATAATAGTGAAAGTTGGGCATGGCAAATCAGCCTTGTGGCGGCTGAGACGGCCACAATCTGCAGTCTCCATTCGTCACTCGAATCCGCGCATGCGCAGAAGCGACATTTGGCAAATCAGCCTTGTGGCAGCTGAGACGGCCACACCGGTGTCACGGTTTAAAGCCCCGGCCTGATCGCAGCCCCTGTCTATAGAAATCCAGAAATCCAGAACCCTAACCATATAAATTTAATATAATCTATTCGTTGAATATGTTTTCTATATGTGTTTCAAGCGGTTTGTGTCTAGGTGGTATGGTTTTAGAGATATTTCACCTTTTCTCTATGAAGATTGTTCATAGCCATTGAGTTTGTAGTGTGACAGTGTGTCATCCTGCAGCCAGCACTGACCTAGATACCCGTGCTGACGTCACATGAAATTGGTCACACGCTCTCTGATGTCACTGGAGCCACCTCGTTTTCACTAACAGAACTAAGACATTATTCCGCTCGTCGCGAGATGGCGCCACAGTATATAGTCTAACTCCAACACGATTACATGATCTTGTATAACACTCGATAACGTCAGCTCTCTTGTGATTTTTGAGGATAAACACAAGTTATTCCTGGATTTGCCACGTCTGAGATGACTCTTACGTTTCCACGATGGTGGATTTAGCGCAACAGGCATTCTCAATGAAGAACTATGATCTTGCGGCCGATATTTACGATCGAAATATCCGCGAAAATGGACCCAACCAAGGCTTATACCTCGGGTTGGCGGACTCACACGCAAGAGGTGGCCGATTAAAAACGGCGTTCAAGGCTTACATGAATGCCTTCCAATGTGGTCATGTCAGCCCGGATCAACTAGCTAATCTGGTCACAGTGCTGGTGGATAAAATGAGGGGGAGCGAAGACCTCAAATTCGATCCCATGGACTTGACGGAGGACCAACTATTTTCATGTGCTCTGTGTCAAGGAATATGGACAGACCCTATCACGGTGTCTTGTGGACACACGTTTTGTAGGAACTGTCTAGAAAAACCCACAACACAGACATGCAAGAAGTGTGGTATTGTACATTTCGGAACACTGTGTGCTCACTTAAAGACAAATGTATTGCTGGCAGCACTTATCGAGAAATGGTTTAGTAAAGAAGTACAGGCGGCGAAGTTAAAGATAGAAGGCAATGTCCTTTTTTCAAATCGACAATTCCTTGCAGCGAATCAGATTTATACGAAGGCATTTGAATTGGGTAAGTTGTTAAACCAAGAAGGGCAATGCATATATAGTGACATTATATACTATGCCATACACATGATATAATTCCACATCGTCATAAACTCATATGGCTATTTTTTTTAATTGTATATGGACTATGCTTGGTATAAGAAGCACAGCTCAACAACAATGACTGAATGAGTGAATGACAACTATCATAATCATAGACATATATTATTATATTATATATATATTTTACCTCGGTACAACGCCTCGGCTAATCGAGGCCGAGGGAGAAGGAAGCAACATCCGGGTTCAGCAATTAGCATATTCCGCTCATAACTGGAGGAACGTTACGAGCAGCTCAGCAGTTTTCACACGGATTACTACTCTTTCTACTGTAAGTACCGGAACATAAACTGACAAGATTGTTTATGAATACATATAGCACACGCTCATAGACTTGTTGTTGAGTTCTTATTTGCTAATAAGTAATAATCTCAAGCGTGGTGTTTAGCCGGTGCTGTAGATTGAGGCATCCATTTTATTTTTGCCGCCCGTTGCCGAACGGAGAGACACGTTGACTGGAGTCATTTCGTCGCTTAGATAGTTATTGCCGCCCGTTGCCCAACGGAGAGACATGTTGGCTGGAGCCATTTCGTCGTTATGATAGTTTTTTCTAAGGCGTACCTCCGAGTATCATAATATTTTCTCCAACTTGTTGGCGTCGTAGCCACAGGTGGGAGAAGTCTATGGTACAGAGAGTGTGGGCGCGACCTACACTGGTCCCGCCCCGCGTTGGTATCGGCTCGCTTGCGACCGTTATATACCTCCGATGCTTTAGCTTACTCACGCCTGGGTTAATAACTGGTGTAAATACAGTTTTATTACCCCTGTAAGACCACCTGGCCTCATAGTACTGTTCCACTGGTTCAGTTTACTTGAGTTGTGGGTTTAAAACGCCTTTTGGTTGTTTTCAGACCCTTCAGGATGGCCACGAAGCGGGGTGACAAGGGTGCACCTCATACCCTCAGTGAGGGGGACGCGGCGTCGGGACGCCAGTCAGCCGGGTCACGTGATCGTTCCCCTGAGCCGGGACCCTCGCAGCTAGCGGCCAACGAGCAGATGGTCAAGCTCATACGCGAGCAGCTGCAACAGCTGCTCCCTACACCCAAAACGTCAACAAAAGCAGATGCCTCCCAATCCGAACTATCGGAGTGGGAGGATCTGTCGGACCAGCCTACTACCGACTCGGAGGTGGCCTTGGGGCGCAAACGAAAGCACCCCAAAAAGTACTCGTCTGGCGGAGATGAGTACTACAAGGCCAGGAACAAGGTCCGGAAGGTAAAAAGGACAAAGAAAAAGTCCAAATCAAAGAAGAAGAAGTCGAAGTCTTCTTCCTCTGACTCCTCTGGTCATTCGACTACCACGGAGTCAGAGTCGGATGACCCACATCCCGGTACCTTTGCCAACATCACTGTAAAGGTGGCAAGGAAAATCAGGACAGTCAAGAAGCGGCGAATCAACACCTGCACGCTCCTGAGAAAGAATGTCAGAGGTCACTTTGACACCTTCAAACCCGCAGAGACTCTGACAAAGCTCGCGGAGGAATATACGGGCATCAAAGGGATTCCCGAGGCCACCATCAAAAAGATGGACGAGGACGTGACAATGAGCGAGGACAGGAAAAAGTTTGAGACCTGTCTCCATACCGTACATAAAGGAGTCCTGGTGGCACTCGCGGCAATCATGCCGGTGGCCAACCGAATGATGACCGGGAATAAGTTCACCACGGTTACTAAAGACATGAACGCGGCTATCGCGTCGTTAACTGCGACGAGCAATTTCTTGTCGTACAGGCGTTTCGAAAATGTGTTCAAATCCGTTACCACCGACGCTGGCAAACAAGTTGCCCGCTCCAAAAAGGTCGTCGACAACGACGGGAAAGAGTTTACTCTTTTCTTGGCGCCTAAACCCATCAAAGGCAAGCCGCTTGACCACAGCAAAATGTTTGGAGGGCAGCTACAATACCTGTTCAAACAGGTAGAAACTCAAGCGAAGCAATCCAAACACCTGGACGGGAAGAAGGATTCCAATGTCGCTAAGTTTAAGAAATCCAGATCGGATTTTCGAGGACGGCGGACCGGCCAGTCGACCAACCGCTTCGGCAGCCGCAACTACGGCTATCAACCAAGGGGACGCGGCCAGAGGAACCAGTACGGCTGGAACGACGGCAACCGCCCCTTCAGGAGAGACAACCCTCCCCAGAAGCAGTTCCCCAAACCAGGCAACAAGTAGAGCCTGAGGAGCAACCCAGTGTAAGCCCCTTTTGTGCTGGCAATGTCTCTAATCACATTATGGACTGGGAACAACTGACTCATGATCAGTCAGTTCTCGATATTGTTAGAGGAGTTTTCATTCCTTTTACACAAACGCCTTTACAACATAAAGTCCCTTTCCCCTACCGCTTAACGCAACACGAAAAACTAGCGTTAGACATAGAAGTAAACAAATTTCAATCAAAAGGTATCATTACTACCGTCCAACATACAGAAGGGGAATATATCTCAAATATCTTCTCAAGGCCCAAACCTAATGGCGACATTAGAATGATCCTTGACTTAACTATTCTAAATACTTTAGTCGAATATAAGCACTTCAAAATGTTTTCGTTAGAAACAGCCCGTGACCTAGTAAGCCAAGGCTCGTGGCTCGCAAGCGTAGACCTCAAAGACGCTTACTATACCATACCGATTTATGAGGCCCATCGAAAATTTCTTCGATTTTTGTGGCAAGG
This sequence comes from Branchipolynoe longqiensis, assembly GCA_030323885.1. Lineage (NCBI taxonomy): Eukaryota > Metazoa > Annelida > Polychaeta > Phyllodocida > Polynoidae > Branchipolynoe > Branchipolynoe longqiensis. The sequence continues at coordinate 27,753,791 of CM059191.1, forward strand.
CCAATTGTACCAATTTACATGCTTGCCAAATGGCCTCGCCTGTGCTCCACGTTTATTTACAAAGCTACTTAAACCAGTATTTGCGGAAATGGCCAAGAAAGGCCATGTCATGTTTCCATATATTGATGACTCGTTTATTGTGGCACGCACAAAGAACGATTGCTTTTTAGCCATAAATGACTTATGTGATACATTAACCCACTTGGGGTTTTTCATTCATGCAACCAAATCGGTTCTACAACCAACATTCCTATTAAAATTCTTGGGTTTCTTTATTAATACAAAAGAAATGACAATCTCCCTAACATCAGACAAGATTGAAAAATTTAGTACTACAGCCTCTGACCTTTTAAACATAAAACGACCAAAAATAAGGCAAGTCGCAGTACTCATTGGCCTAATGGTGGCTTATGCGCCAGCCGTATTATACGGGAAAGCACATATTAAATCCCTCGAAATAGATAAAAATATCGCACTCAATAAAGCTAAGGGAAATTTTGAATGCCAAATGACCATCTCCAAAGCAGGACATGATAACATCCAATGGTGGATGGAACATTTATTTAATTCCCATAATCCCATCCGTATGGAAGAGCCCAACACAACAGTTACAACTGATGCGTCACTAGAGGGGTGGGGTGCCCACAGAGGAAATGAAGCTACTGGGGGCCGCTGGTTAGATAACGAAATAGAAGATCATATAAACGTCCTAGAATTAAGAGCCATCTACCTAGGACTTACAAGCTTAGTAAAAATAGATAAACTTACCGTCCAAGTTTTAACTGATAATACTACCGCAATGGCATACATCCGTAACATGGGTGGGACAAAGTCCACAGCTTGCAACGAGATAGCAAAACTCATTTGGGATTGGGCAGAAAAACAACATGTTTGGATTACAGTAGCTCACATCCCAGGTAAACTAAATACGTTGGCCGACAACAAAAGTCGCCATTTTCATGACCATTTAGAATGGTCCCTCAGCCCGAACATATTTCTAGCCATTTGTCAGGAATGGGGCTTGCCAGACATAGACCTTTTTGCCTCACGTAAAAACAAAAAACTTGATAAGTATGTATCCTGGCACCCAGAACCACATGCGTGGCGAGTGGATGCTTTTTCCCTCACTTGGAATAACGCATTTTATTATATTTTTCCACCATTCAGCTTGGTCAGCAGAGTAGCCAGAAAGATCAGGCTAGACAAGACCCATGCGGTTATTGATAGTACCAGACTGGAACACTCAGCCCTGGCGGGCCATAGTCGAATGGGAAGCAAAGAAGGTTTTAAAATTCCCAAGAGGGCAGGAAAACCTACAACATCAAGGAAAAGTGACGACACAAGGGGACGTGTCAACAACCCCCCTACTGGCATTCCTTTTCTAAGGGCGTATTTACAAAAATACGGCCTAGATAAAATCACCCAAGAAAGGTTGATTTCACATGCCTGGAGACCAGGAACTGTAAAAATGTATACTACTTACCTTAGGAAATGGGGAGTACATTGTTTAATATATAAGGTTAAACCAATGGCCCCCAAGGTCGCTCAAGTAGGCCGTTTCCTCCGCATGTTGGAGGATGATGGGCTGGGATATGGGGCTATAAATGCAGCGCGCTGCGCACTCTCCATCATTGTGCCAAGAATCGAAGGACAAACCATTGGCAAACATGAAGTAATTCATTGGATCATGAGAGGGATCTATGAAAGGAACCCCCCAAAGCCGAAATATAGTCGGTTTTGGGATGTTTCAACGGTGTTTAAACTCTTCCAATCCTGGCCGGAGAATAAATGGCTCACGGTCCAAAAGTTAGGCTATAAATTAGCAGTATTATTGTTGCTAGTTACAGGACATAGAGGACAAACTATTGTAGCCCTTTCTTTGCAAGGCCTTGACATTGACAAAAAAGAGGCCACGTTTGATTTAAACGTTCTGTTAAAATCTAACAGGACAGGAGATTCTCTCTCGTCTATTCATTTAGATAGCTTCCCACAGGATAAGAAGCTTTGTGTAGTTTCAGCCATTAGAACATACATATCCAAGACAAAGGGAATACGGAATTCCAAACAACTCTTAGTGAGTTTTATCAAGCCACATAAAGCCATTTCATGTGACACACTAGCCAGATGGACTATTATAATACTCAAGTTGGCTGGCATTGATACGGAACGTTATGCTTCGCATTCCACAAGGGGTGCTATGGTGTCCAAAGCGAGGAAGTTAGGAATCTCGGTTCGCAGAATCCTAACCCACGCCGGCTGGAAGACGGCCAAGTCGTTTGCCAAACATTACAACAAACGGCTAGAGAAACCAAGCGGGGTGGCAACCCGCCTACTCACCAACTAACAAGAACCGGTGAGATGTACAAACTTTGTTTTACTACTGATACATACATGTTCATCAGATAATTGGGGATAAAAATGAGGCTACGTGAAGGTCTCCCTCGGCCTCGATTAGCCGAGGCGTTGTACCGAGGTAAAATAGTATAGTTATACGAATCTTACCTGGGTACAGATGATGGATAACTCTTGTTTTTCCGAGGTACAAGCCTCGGGTGATCGTGGACTAGGGCCCACCCGCCACACCCCTGCCACGATCATCACTGTCGCTTGTGCCAAAACGAGAACATCAGATTTCCATCATTTAAGCTCATTTTTATCCTGAATAATTAGGTGAAGATTGCTGAACCCGGATGTTGCTTCCTTCTCCCTAGTCCACGATCACCCGAGGCTTGTACCTCGGAAAAACAAGAGTTATCCATCATCTGTACCCAGGTAAGATTCGTATAACTATACTATATGTCTTATTGAATATTGTCTATGACTAGTACTAGTAGTAGTATGAGACTATGGTCTATGACTATGTCTATGGCCACCGCCAGCTCCGGTTACTCAGTCTCAGGTCTCAGCATGTGTTTTAGTCAGTTACACGACAACAACAAACCAGTAAATGAGTTATATTGAGTAATATTGGCCTATAACTAGACTAGTACGTGTAGTTTCAGTCGACATTTGCTTACACTTTGGCATAGGCCTCGTTCTGGCGTTGATGATACAAACATGTCGAATATTTTTGGGGTAAAATATACAGGTTTATAAATAGTTATATAACGTCTTGTTTACATAACTTCATAAGAGCTGAGTCCACAGTCTCAGACATGCCACATGGTCATATCGAGGTTTGGCTGAATGACTGAATCTGTTATCCAAGACCACAAATGGCACAGTGGAGTGGTGAAAGTATCCACATAAATATTAGAAAGTAAATATTTTATTGGCCTCGATTCTAATAACTGTTCACACTCCAGTCTGCCTTTCAGTTTCAGTCCTGAGTCTGATCAACGATCACACTCATTACTGTGACTCCGTGTTGTTAATGCAGGTTAACATAGTCAAAACCAGTGACTGGTTATGAAATGAGAACGTAGATAAATGATTCACCCTGTACTTATGGTACACGGGTGAACGACAACGTAGTCTAAATACGGGTGAAAATAGCTTTAGTATAGAACAGGAAGTAGAATGCCTGCCTCCAGTATCAAATGGTTACTTATATCGACACAGAGTTGGTGAAATGGGAGAGAATGCAAAAAGACAAGATGGCGGCCATCGAACGCCGTCGATTTCACCTTTAAATTCTATTAATCTATATGTTTTATTATATTTTTCAACTCAAAGGTAGCGGGGAAATATTAAGACATAAAAAGAATAATTGTTGCTTCTTAGATTGTGAAATTAGGCTCTCATTTCATTTCCCAGCTTTTTCGACAGCTTTTATATAGGGCTGGTATCCACCCGTGTACTGTGAGTACAGGGTGAATCCTTTATCTAATTGGAATGTTGTGTCTACGCGTACGTGCCTGTATTCATAGCCTCGCGGTCTAGGCGTATGTGAGGATGCATGCGCATCTGTCTTGTGAGGCTGCACGCGCATCGGTTTGAAATTTGTCAGTTACACTGTCGATGTTGAGCATGGCGGACATAGTGTTGGGTTTGAGGAGGCTATGCTAAAATATTCCTATAAAACTACTACAAATCACTGAAATTTGAGTATATTCATTTTGGAAGTCGTCATATTCATTTTGTGTACCTGTTTTCTATCTATTGGCCAATTTTCATTAAGAATGTATGTATTTTGAGGAGGCTACGCTAAAATATTCCTATAAAACCACTACAAATGACTAAAATTTGAGTACATTCATTTTAGAAGGCATCATGTTCATTTGGTGTACCCGTATTCTGGAAATTTGAGTGATTTGTAGTGGTTTTATAGGAAAAGCCTCCTCAAACCCAACACTATGTCTGCCATGCTCAACGTCAACAGTGTAACTGACAAATTTCAAACCGGTGCGCGTGCAGCCTCCCGAGACAGATGCGTGTGCATCCTTACGTACGCCTAGACCGCGAGGCTACGAATACGGGCACATATGCATAGACACTACAGTGGCTATGTGTACGTGAGCCGTATTCGTAGCCTGCCGGTCTAGATGTACGGCAGTGTGTGCGGATGCACCCTAGTTCCTCATGTATCTTTAACCTCTGTGGCTATGCATATGTGAGAAACTACCCTAACTATCACAGTAATTTGTGTTTGTTGGTGCTTTGAAAGCAACTTTCTCTTATTTCTATTAAATAGTTCAGATCTTTCTCTACAATTTCACATTCAACTTTTTTTTTATCAGCCAATTGGAAGTTCTTGAATTTATTTTGCGAAAATAGTTTTTGAGCCTGTGATCTGGTCCGGCTACTACTGGCACTGGCACTCAGAATATCCCCACTTTCACTATTATCTCTGCTTTTTAATCCTTTCAGAGAAAATTGCTCTTAGGTTAAATTAAAAATACTTCAGACCTTCCTCTTCAGTAACGCATTAAAGTCTTTTTAATCAACCCAATGAAAAGCTTTAAAAGTTATTTTGCCAAAAGAATGCTCTGGATAGACATAGCATTGCTGCAGCATAAATTACTCTGTTGTTTTACCCTTCACGAGTATAACGATCTGATGAGTATATATCTTTAGCCCTGTTCACACGGGCAATGTAAATCGATTCGTAGAAAGCGACTTGCCTAGTTCGCCGTGTGAACGGACGTCTGAGGCGGATTAGGGCTGATTCGACTCATGTGATGCGGATCCTGTAAACCACCTAAGCGAGGTAGTTTACGTGAGGCGATTTCTCTGATTCGATTTATTTTGCCCGTGTGGACGCACTGAGGCGGATTAAGCACCTCACACGCATGCGCAGTCGACAACTCAGTTTGTTGACTTTCCGGTCGATCAAAAGCGCATATTATATAATTTAATTAATGAAACCGCTATCTATGCACAGATATTTTTTTCATTATTTATTTTTAGGGTTTCACTGCCCAGCAGAAGTTTTGACCGTTCCAAACCAATACGATTCAGTCATTACATATCTAGGTCAAACCCACACTCTCTGGTGCCAGCATCGTCGAACCCAAAATGGCGCTGGTTAGTCTGTACTTGCTCATGCGCAGATATCCACTTTCGCCTCACCTGATTCGATTTGCCTGATTCGCCTCACACTTTGCCCGTATGAACAGGGCTTAAGACAAAACTAGCCATAGGTAAACATTTTGAGCTAAGAAACATACAATTCCACACAAAACAATCAGTCACATAAGGCTGATATCCACATCACCATTATTTCAAACTAGCACATTTCATAGCTGCACGTCCGCATTGCTCAATGTCAACAGTGTAAGTGGCAAATTGCAAACAGATGTGCGCACATTTCGCGAGACACATGCGCATGGATCCTCACGTACGCGTAGACCGCCAGGCTACGCGTACGGCTCGCGTACGCGTAGAGACTACAAATTGGAAAAGCAGGCGATATTTTCAGGTGAATGGCAGAACTAACTATCATGGTCACTATGAGCGTTTTTTTAACCAGGTTAACCTGCATTAACAATAACATACTTACAAGTTACATACGAACATAATTGGTAATGGTTATGATAGTCTAGATAAAAGATTCATCACGTAGGCCTACTGCAGTAGACTGAATCAGAGGTGAATCTTTTATCTAATGATAGTCCAGTGCAGTAATGGTTATGATAGTCCAGTGCAGCAAGAACATGCAGAAGAACTCTCAGGAGGTGACAGGTATCTCAGCGTCTACCCGGACTAGTACTAGTTACTACTACTACCACTACTACTACTTAGGACTACTACTAGTAGTAGTATTAGTAGTTAGTCAACACTGCCAATAAATGCCAAAGGAGTGCTCAGCAGTTTGAGCATGGTTACCTTTGGCAGAATCCAATATTGTTGAGTTTCTGCCATGTTTTTTTAATATATAGATACATGTATCTGGTTGATTATCATAATCTTTATTTACTAAATAGTTTGAAGTACTTTTAAGAGGTTAACTTTAAATATATTTGAAGTTAAAGCATACACAATTTTGGCATGCACACCAAAATGATGAACATGGTTTTCGAGTGTAGGCACATTTTACAATAAATGTTTATTGAGTGCACAAGTATCTAATAATCTAAGCTGGATATATATGATCAAATCTAAAGTGTTTTGATTTCAAACAAAAATTGATGCTTTCATCTGATTACACAACTTTGACTGAGAATACGTCTGCACATTTGTCCTCATCTACATCAGTTACGGTAGGGACACTGTGGTTACACCAAGGTTACATACACAACGGGGAGTTCGAATGATGTTTAGTATCCTGGTGACCTAGCAGGTCGGTTACGGTTACCCTGAAATTCAATAATATCAAAGACATCCAGTAGGAGTAAGACAAAGTAGTGCGGCCAAGTTTCAATAAAGACCGACGATATGAATTTATATATTTTTTTTTCAATTATTCTTGTTACGTTAACAAGGACAATGATAATAAGACATCATAGACTATGAGTAATGGTGCTGTCACATTACAACGCTTCTCGCCAGCGTGCGTCGATGTATGTGATTTTTTGGTGCTACGTCGGGACACGTCAGTCTGCATTACGCGCGCACAAAACTTTTGATGCATGACAACGCACGGGTGCCAACCACACAAAACTTCGCTGACGCGCGCCACCGAACGCACGGTGGGAAAAGTTTGATGTGTCGCGACGTAAAAAAGTGATTTTGCACGTTGGTGGCACACCGGCAAGATACGTCATAGTGTGACAGCACCATAAGAGTACTTACTAAGACACAAGGTCTCTGAAAGCAAAATTAAGATCGTGTGTTTTTAGCTTCAAAGACCACCTCCACATTGCATAACCTCTGCAAGGTTCTCACAATAGACTGATTCGCGTCAGCATGGGTAGAAGTCCAATAGATTAGTGCTGCACTTGAGTGGCTAATTATGACGGTTCTGATAACTGCGGGAAGATCCCAACCAGGTCGCCAACCACCATAGCAGTTGGTGCCCTGTCCGCGCCATGGTGGTGCCAAGGCGGCGCCAGGACGCCGACATCATTTTTGAATCAATGTATCGAATGGGACGCTGGGTAGTTGGCGTCCTTTTGGGTGCAAGGAGGTTGGCGGCGAACGCTGCCTCTCGTGTGACTGGGGTATTAGTTGTCGTTACTGCTACACTTGTTTTCGGATGGTTCTGTTACCATGGTTATTACAAATTCAGTAATTAACATTGGGTACGAATATATTTTAGTTTATGAAAAATTATTTATATAATTATATCATCACGTTAATAAGTTGTCTCTATCTAATATCAATATAGCAATCGTCGAGATGTGTTATTATTATTATTATTATTATTGTGCTGTAAACATATATAGTAAGATAGGGAGAGAACAATTTGGGGTATAATGTGCGTGGTGATTGGTCATTGTCTATAGGAGGTAAGAAACCTACGAGGCTATGGCTATGAGTAATTATTGTTTTATTTATTTCCAGCTGCTAAGTAGTCTACTCAAATGTTGGCAGGTTGTGCAGTCATTCCTATTTTGTGCAGTCATTCCTATTTTCTCCGTTCAAATATAAATATTAGGGTTTGTGGGTTTATCGCATTATTCATTATTGGTTAGGTAGTTTGAAGCTTATAGTTTGCTTTGCTATGCAATGACGACAATCTTAATATAAAGAGTTTTACAGCCTCCGTATTATTAAACGGTGGGTTAAATATGTACATGTATATTGAAGTTCGGCATAGGGGTATAGCAGTTTTACAGATTACTTCCAGTAGAAAGTAGACCTATTCAGCATCTCCTTTGAACAGGGGCGTTTTATCTCAGCCTGGAAAATGGCAACCATTACCCCTATTCACAAAAGTGGAGACAGACAAGACATGGGAAGCTACAGGCCAATATCGATTCTTCAAACCCCAGGCAAGCTCATTGAAAAAGTGTTACATAGACACATAAATGAACACCTGGGAAAAAACGATACACTAAACGAAAGACAAGGGGGTTTCCAGGAAACTGCACTCCACATCTAAAACAATAGCTAACCTAACTAATGACATATTGGCGTCAATGAACCAAAAACAATTAGTTGGAGCAGCCTTCATTGACTTCAGCAAAGCATTCGATACAGTAGACCATAAAATACTACTGGAAAAACTAGAATCCATGGGCATAAAATCCAACACTATGGACTGGATACAATGCTACCTGAAAAACAGGAAACAGAAAACAAAAATAAACAATACACTATCAGACAACCAACCTGTCACATGTGGTGTACCCCCAAGGGTCAGTGTTGGGGCCACTACTCTTTATAATCTACATAAACGATCTTGAAAAATGGTTGCAAACCAAATGCCTCCAACTATATGCAGATGACACAGTCATATATATGCAAATGGCACCACAGAAGAGGAGGTAATAACTAAACTAAACAAGCTCCTACTAAAACTGGATGAGTGGTGTGAGCCCAACAAAATAACCATCAACACAAGCAAGTCAAAAACAGTTCTCTTCTCACATAAACAAATGCCAGAAAGAAAACTACACTGTAAGCTAGGAAACCAAACACTAGAAAATGTAGACCATTGGTCGTAATGCGAAGCATTGCGTTTGATGCGAGGGAAGGGAGAGACCCTCCCCCGCCCCGCGTGTCGCGCTGCCTTCTCACCTCGCCCGACCGCGCTCACTTCCCCCCCTGAGCGACTCACCCCCCCCTCCTGCCACTGCTCACCTCCCTCCGCCCCTGAGCGACTCACCCCTGCCACTGCTCACCTCCCCCCGGCCCTGAGCGACTCACCCCCCTCCTGCCTCTGCTCACTTCCCCCCTTATAAGGCCGCCCGCCGGCCTCCCTCAGGCACTCAGCCTCCAGCCGCCTTCCAGCTCTCTGCCCCTTCTTCTTCTGCATTGGACTTTCCACCTCGGACTTTCCACCTCGGACTTTCCACCTCGGACCGCTGCCCAACTCCAACCACAGACAATGCCTCGAGGAAAAGGCCGTGGACGCAAGAGCTCCCGGGCTGCCCCTCGGACACCGGGGCCTGCCGCGACGCCGCGCCGGGAGGAGTCACCGGTCTCCGCCCCGGCGACGCCCGAGGCGCCCTCGGACCGCGGCTCGGGCTCCCAGATCTCAGCCCTACTGGAGGCGATGCAGCGGATACAGCTCGACCAGCGACAGTCCGCAGCCGACGCGCGGCAGTCCGCGGCCGACGCACGCCAGGCCACGGCGGACATCCACGCCCGGATCGACGCCCTCGCCCTCGGGGAAGCTCGCCCCGTGCCAGACCGCCCGACGCCCGCCTCAAGACAGCAAGCAGCCCCTACGCCTCGGGCGCGCAGCGCCATCACGGAGCGCCCGCCGCCGCCGCCTCACGCGACCCTGCCCGGGGAGCCCCACCCGGAATACGAGCGCTACCACCACCTCGACTCCCAGGCCCCGCACGCCACCTCCCCGGCCTACCAGGAGGACTTCACCCGGCACAGCCCCTCTTCCCCGGCCGACGCTGTCCGGGAAATACTGGCCTCCGCCGAGGCCCGTCACTCCACGAGGCGACAAGGTATTCCTGCCAACTATGTGTTCCCCTCTGACCTCGTGAAACGGGGGGCAGAGAGGAAGTCGGTGAAACGAGGGGAAGCTACGAGGGAGGAATACGTCTTAGCCATCCTCACCCTCCTGGACCACCCCGACTTCCCCTCCCACTCCACCAAGGGACTCCACCACCACCTCCTCGCGGTCTGCCGCGACAACCTGATTTACCCGTGGGGTACCGTCTGCCGGTACTCAGAGAGTGTCTTTACTGCCATCGCGGACGGGACCCTCCCCCACGGGTGGCACGACCCGGTAGCCATCAACCTCCTTAGGCTAGAGTCCCTGGCCACGCTGCCCGAGGACCACGCCACCGCCGCCCGCCCACTCGACTCCCTCCAGCGAGCCGCACACCTCCCCCGAGCCCACGCCGACCCCCGCACCGCCTACGATAGGGAGATGCACGGGACGCCCTGCCCGGCCTGGAACCGCGCCCCCGCCTCCTGCGATCGGGCCCACCTCGCGGAGGCCCACGGGGAGGCGGGAGACAGACGCCGTCACGTCTGCGCGTATTGCGCCAACGTGAGGCGCGTCTTCACCATGCACAGCGAGGCCGACTGCATCACGAAGCAGACCCGGGAGCGCCACCCCACCCCCCCCCTCCACCTCGGCGGATTTTTGATTCGCCGGCCGCCCCCCGGCCGGCCCGGGGGGCCCCTCCCGGCGCCCCACCTTCACCACTGCCGACAGCCCCGCACCTCCCCCCGACAACCTCCCAGCGACCACCGATCGCAGCGCCGCCCAGTCTCAGCCGGGGATCACCACCTCGGGCATCACACCTCAGTCCACAGCCCAGCCCAGCCTCACGAGGAACCCTCTGCCAGGACCCCAGCCGCCGACCGTACCCACCCCGCCGTCCACCGACATCCTCCCAGCGACCACCGACCGCAGCGCCGCCCAGCCTCACCCGGGGACCATCACCTCGGGCCTCACGCCTCAGGCCACAGCCCAGCCCAGCCTCACCGACGTAGACGTCTCAGTCGTGGACCCCCACGACACCGCCTTCATCGACCCACCGGACCCGCCCCCGACCGCCACCCCGCCCAGCCCTGAGGACTTCGCTGCCCCCCTCCTCGACACTCGTCGGACCTCCTCACCGGATCTCGCCAAGGAGCGGGCCTCCTCTCTTTTTTGGGCCGCCCGCTCCCTGCCGACACAGGCCACGGACACTCGCCGCCCCCAGAGGGAACCTGACCCCCGCCTCGGGCGCGCCTCGAGCCCTCTCCTACTTTTGGTGGAGGGCTCCTCGGCACCCCCTCACTCCACTGACATTGACACCACATGAACTCTTATATACCTCTCTGCTACCATTTGACACCATGAACTTTTGACATTACTTTCCTTATTACCTTACGCTGTGCATGTGACTTATTTACTTCATTGATACATTTGCTTATTACCTTACACTGTGCATTTGACTTATTTACTTCATTGATACACTGTTTGCCCTGTATGTCATTGAGGCGTGAATAAAACGTCTCTTTTCCCACCCCCGCCTCTGCTTTCTTCCTTCTCGCGCATCGGTCGTAATGCGAAGCATTGCGTTTGATGCGAGGGAAGGGAGAGACCCTCCCCCGCCCCGCGTGTCGCGCTGCCTTCTCACCTCGCCCGACCGCGCTCACTTCCCCCCCTGAGCGACTCACCCCCCCTCCTGCCACTGCTCACCTCCCTCCGCCCCTGAGCGACTCACCCCTGCCACTGCTCACCTCCCCCCGGCCCTGAGCGACTCACCCCCCTCCTGCCTCTGCTCACTTCCCCCCTTATAAGGCCGCCCGCCGGCCTCCCTCAGGCACTCAGCCTCCAGCCGCCTTCCAGCTCTCTGCCCCTTCTTCTTCTCCACCCACCCACCCAACTCTCCCTCCTCTACCCTCCCCCCTCTGCGGTGGAGGGCTCCTCGGCACCCCCTCACTCCACTGACATTGACACCACATGAACTCTTATATACCTCTCTGCTACCATTTGACACCATGAACTTTTGACATTACTTTCCTTATTACCTTACGCTGTGCATGTGACTTATTTACTTCATTGATACATTTGCTTATTACCTTACACTGTGCATTTGACTTATTTACTTCATTGATACACTGTTTGCCCTGTATGTCATTGAGGCGTGAATAAAACGTCTCTTTTCCCACCCCCGCCTCTGCTTTCTTCCTTCTCGCGCATCACAAATACCTAGGCCTTGAGTTGGACAGCCAACTAAACTACAACCTATGTATAAACAAAATTGTCCAAAAGGTAAACCACAAACAGTGGCTATTTGCAAAGCTAAGAGACTACATGACACAAAAAATGTCAATAAAAATCTTCAAGGGCATGGTGCTCCCCTAATTTGACTATGGAGATGTAAACTACATGGGTGCGAAAAAAAGAACTTCTAAAAAAATCTGCAAACACTTTAGAACAGAGCCCTGAAAATCTGCCTCAGAGTAGACAAGCTGCACCCCACCTATGACATAAACAAAAGAACCAAAGTAAAACTGCTAGAAAATAGGAGAATAATTCATCTGAAAACATTAGCATACAGCTATATTCAAGACAATAAACTGCTAACAAAACCACAAAGGGCTACTAGAGCAAATAATGTGCCACTACTAAAGCAGACCAGAAGCCAAATAAAAGCTCACGAGAGAAGCACGCTGGAAATGGCTGCCAAGGTGTGGAATACCCAAACAGTAAAGGAACGACAAATTCCTGACCTAAAAACATACAAAAAATATCTGTGCAAAATAAGGCTAGGAACCCCCCCCACCCCCTCCCCCCACTAAGCTGCACTGCAAAGAGGCATGTGATATGTCACGGCCCACCAGCGGGATGCCCAATGGAAGGTAAACATGCCAAAAGTAGCCAGATAGCACACCACACAGCTACGTACAAGCCTATGATATGTAAATAGGAGTAGGCTAGTCTAATAGTAAGAGTAGAAAAAATAAAACACATATATGCCAAGAAAATCCAAAAAAAATAACATAGATTACTAACCAGACCAACCAACTATCTATCTGCTGCTGAAATGCAGGCAATCAAATACCTTATCAGCAGCTACTGTATGATAAGATAACACAGACACTACAGCTGGCCAGCATTGAAAACAAGCCTGAATACCCAGGCTTATATGCTATGGACAGTATAAATACAGCCTCAATAAAAAATAAATTAAAAAATAAAGGGGGGGGGGGCGGAGGAGAGGGAGAGACAGACAGACAGGAAAGCATCACATTTTCGAAACCAAAATACTCATTTAGATTTGATCCTACACCCACAACTTAGACATTGATTCACTTATTAAACATGTATTGCTGTATAACTTTAATGGAACCTGTCACTGCTGAGGCATATGGTGCCAGAATTTCGACAGCATGCCAACATTAATTTGGCTTCTTTTCAGTTGAGATATCTATCAAGTTAACCATTTATTATAATAATAATAATTATAATAATAATAAATACTCCTAAGCTGACATATGATCAATTATAAGAATGAACCATATATATTTATCTAAACATATGACAAACTCACACACACACACACACACACACACACACACACACACACACACACACACACACACACACTCACACACACACACGCACGCACGCGCACACTTGCAATACGATAACCCGCCACAATGCACACCTCATGTCCCAGATTACCATATTCAAACACACATACATAGCTATATAACCCATTGGCCGTATACTATAATATACTTACACACTGTTATGTTCACATGACCTAAGTTCCAAGCAGTATACCAACACACCGAACGAGATGGCACAGTCGGTAGAGCCTAAGATTTCCGTGTGGAAGGTAGAGAGTTCAAATCCCGGCCGTGTCAAACCAATAACTTACTAAATTGATACTTGTCGCTACCTAGCCTGACAGTCAGCAATACTAGAAATAGGATATGGCAAGGACTGGTTAGCTCAGTATCAGGATAATGTGACTAAGTGGGATATCGGGTCATTGTAGCGGCAACCTGGGCTCCCAGTGGGGCAGCAATATAAAGTCGACAAGGTGGTACCCTTCTTGATATGGCCATAGATGTTGCTAGGACGTAAAGCCCCCCAACAAACAAGCATACCAACACTCTATGCTACAGCGCTACATTCCAGCAGTTAAAATTCATCTATAGTGTTTCGATTTGACACAATACCCCATGCCACTGTGTTCTTGTCTTCAAAACCCAAGTCCACCTCACCGCCAAGGTAGACTCGGCCATTCCCTATCCACCAGCACTAAGGTAGATTCAGAATATATGTGAGTGCTGCCCTGGTATTTGTTTACACGGCTCTCCGGCCCAGAGTGTCAGTTAATCTTATAACCAGACGCTGCCGCTTTAGATTTTTTTAGGTTTTTATAATATTTTTTGTATTGATACTTTTCTCTCTCTCTCCAAGTTGGTGTGACCTAAATACCCAGTCACCCTTTGCGACCACTTTTGGACCAAATAACCCAAATAACCCACCTCCTTGCGACCAAAGCAATGGTCACCGACCTTTGGGCGACGATTTCGGTCGCAAGAGGTTTTTAATGAAGTGGACCATTTTGCTCGTAAGGAGGTCGGCGACCACTGAGGATCCTTGTTTGTGGTCGCAAAGTGGTCGCAAGTAGTAGTGTTACTGATGTGTAAGCTGGTGACCCCGCTATTAAAGTCGGGAGAGATCATGTAACAAACGGCCTAGTTAGTCTAAGCTGTGATGTTGTGCCTCATCGCCGACCGTATTATTGCGGTCCAGGCTGTAACTTGAGTAAGTCTGGGCCCTGACGAGGTACAGTTGTGTGTAGCTATAACTAGTGGGTTCTTCTTTGCTGCTGGTCCTAAAAAGGGGGAATCGGGGGTAAAAACTTAAATACATCACAGCTTATCCTAGTTAGGCTTGTTGTGTTCCACATATATCCTATTTTAAGGCACAATTAAAACAAAGTAGTTTGAACCCCGACTGCAAGTCAGGGTGGCTTTGAACACGACTAAGTGGAGAACGTTACGCATGTTTCGGTGTAACACAAAAAGCCACCTAGTGTCAGATTTAGAACTAGACCCTTATTATTTCCTAGTTAGGTTTTGAACAGCAGTCACTAGGAGTAACTAAGTGCAATTGTATGAGTGTTCGTCCACTTGAGAGTAGAACAGAGAACATATAAAATTGTGACACTGAAAAATGCGTTACATGGAAAGGAAAAGTTGTTCCTTCATGATGAAACAAGCACCGCAGATGATGAAAAAGTATTTATGCGTCTTAGTTTTTGATGCTGTGGACATATTTCAATGTAATTTAGGAAAACTTCCCATACTTCTGATGTTCTTGGAATTGTAACACATGTTTTATGTAACATGTAACGCATGTTTCATGTGACACTCAATAATGACTTAGGTTAGAAACTGCTAATAGCATGCAAAAAATGTATTTTTTCAGGGCATTATTTGCACACATTACATGCATGAAAATATTTCTTTTGAGTGTTATAAGTTTTCTTAATGTAGAAAAAGATATTGTGATGACTTAGAGGATGAAGATGACAACAGATGAACGTGTGTTTCTTCTTCATCGAAGTGTGACACCCCACAGTAATAGCATCATAGCACAACATCCTGTTTATGACTTGACACCACATCATCAGTAGGTGTGTAGATGCCCACGGTATATTTGGTGTTCTCTGTGGCAGGGTGGTTAGAGTGTCTGACTTTTTTCTAGGTCAGACTCCTAATCTGAAGGTTGGTGGTTCGATTCCCTGTGCCCCCACCTCTGCCAATTTGGATTTCCACTGCTGTGTATAACTTACAGCGACATCAAAGGCCAGTTGCTCTCATACCATGTCTATGTGGTGTGGGAGGATAAAAATCCCTTGGGTCGGTAAAAGTGTAGACTCAGGCTTTTAATCGACAAACTGTCTAATGGTGAAAAGAAGTCTATTCAGACTTATCCATGATAGGCAGTATAAATCTTCAAGAAAAAATATTTGAAAATCATGGTGAGAAGAGATTTGATCCATTGTTGAATTTTGTATCGCGAAATAAATGTTCGCCGTTACGCGTGTTTCACCCATGACACAAAGTTCTTATTGCACCTTTAATGGATTTTTAGGAAATAATATTATAACTTTTGTGTTCAGAACTAGGCATCTATGATGCTATGCTACTTATAGCAGCAGGGTTTTTCCTGGCTTGCATGGTTGGATATTGTGAAAATTGAAGGTGAACCCATGTTTCATGACATGACACCTCATGCAACACGCATTATGCTCACTTTCAAGCATCGTTGTTTTACACACAGACACTCAACAGTCCTAAAATTAGTTTTCTGACATTTTTGCATGTTACAACTTTGCAAATAAACTAGCTATGTTTGAATATTTTGGTCTACAATGAAGTAGTTTTCAACACAAGCAGTACAGTTTCACCATTCCCATTTTTAGCTGTCATATTTGCGTGACAAATGAATCTATTTTTGCAATAAAAAATAAACCAACATTTTTTTTTCACTGGATTGCAGTCATTGCTTGTTTGGGGTATAATGAAAGGAATTTTCTTCATTTGATATGAAAAGGAGACTTAATTTAGGAGAAAATAGTTACAATGTGAGGGACCAACCAATTAGGACCAGCACTGAAGTAGAACCCTAGTATAACCGCCAGTATAACTTATAAGTATAGCATTGCACTATTGACTGGTGGTCAGTAGTGTAATTTGTGTAAATATATAAGCCTCACTGTGCGCTCCTGTTACGCTTGTGTATTGAATGGTTGGGTTGGAAAGGTAATATCACCATTCTTAGCTGATGTCCATGTTTTAGGGCATGGACGCGGTTATATTTGACCATATGTACATTTCAGTCATCTTAAGAAATCTATCTACAGTAGATGTAAAAATATCCAATTGTACAGTTGCCTTGAGGGCATCCCACTCAGTCACATTAACTTTGCCCTACCCTAATAAAGCCGAGTGCCTGGCTAGGTAGCGACTAGTAGGCCTATACATCTTAAAATCTAACAAAACAGGAGAACATTTGGAAAAGACTTTGGCTGGTTTCTGATGGTCTGCCATTATTTGTTTATTCAAAAGTAAATTTCGGATGGGAATGGGATGAGAGCGGGGAGTGCCGGTGTGGCGTGCTCAGCCGTGCGCCGTGTTCAGCCGTGTGCATAGACTCAAACTCAAGGCATTGTCAATGGTCGTGAGTCACTAACCTTATAAATTTAATATAATGTTTTTGGTAAAGATGTTTTCTATATGTGTACCAAGCGATTTGTTTCTAGGTGGTGTGGTTTTAGAGATATTTCACTTTTCCTGGATTTTCTGTATGAAGATTGCTCACCACCATTGACAATGCCTTGAGTTTGACGGTACGCGCAGTGCAAAACATAAGTTTTAATCAAAATTAATAGAAACCCTAACCATATAAATTTAATATAATCTTTTTGGTGAGGATGTTTTCTATGTGTACTAAGCGATTTGTTAATAGGTGGTGTGGTTTTAGAGATATTTCACTTGTTCTGTATTTTCTGTATGAAGATTACTCACGACCATTGACAATGCCTTGAGTTTGAGCCTATGTACTCGGCTGAGCACGGTACATGGCTGAGCACGCCACACCGGGCGGACTCTGGAGGAACCAAGCAGTTTGGGTTGCTAGCACGCAGACCCATGGTTCTCCAGGCTGCTCTACCCGCACCACCAGCACCACCAACAGCCTTACTTACCCAGTGATGTTGTAGTTGGTGGTTGTAGCAGCAATAAATAATATTCGCATATCTTGATTTATGGGCCATTCTCTGAAACTTGGCACTAAAGTGTGACATGGAAGCCCAAAGTGTAAACATTCCAAATTATAGCAGAAAACATTAAAAATAATAGCACAATCCATATTGATATGATGGTTTATATGTTGAAATTTCTTTTCTCCACTTTTTTATTTTGATCTTATGCACATTGAGAAAGCTGTTAAAATTAACCGTGTAACATCTATCCATACATCATTTTAACACACATCCATAACATCATTTTAACACACACACCAGTTTCAACCTAGATAAAAGATTCACCCCGTACTTACAGTACAGGGGTGAACACCAAACCTATATAAAAGCTGGCGAAAACTGCTTTAGTATGGAAGCGGAAGTGGAATCCCTGGCTGGCTCCAGTTTCAAATGGCTACTTATATCAGCACAGAGTTGGTGAAATGAGAGAGAATGGAAAAAGACAAGATGGCAGCGATAAAATGCCATCTGTTTAATTTTTTTTAACTCCTTAAACTACATGTTTTATTATATTTTTTAAATCACAAGTAGCGGGTAAATGTGAAGATGTATGTAAAGAATATATTTTGCTTCTTAAATTAAGAATTTACCAGCTCAGTTCATTTCCCCAGCATGTCGGAACTTTTCGCCAGTTTTTCTAATGGCTTGGTGTTCACCCCTTAGATTTTGATCGATTGATTGATAGTAATTATACGCGATGCTGGCGACACGGATCATATATTACAGGGAGAAGTTTTTATTCTGTCATATAGAATATAAAAATTCGCAATTAATTTGACAATTTTGTGAGCATACAAATATGAGTAAAGAACATAAAACTGTCACAATCGTTTGTAAAAATGGAAGGGATAATAGTATCTAAGTTTAAATAGAATGCTATGACACTAAGTGAGTTGTATTTGTGGATGGTCTATATATACATATATACAGTGATAGAAATAAGACCCACCACCACAACAACGTTGCGCAAAAACAATATACTTTGAAGCAGCCACGTTATTACTTGTTGTCATTTTTTTTTTAATACATCAAAGCATCAGCATCTCTATAAATCAATGTACCCTGCCACTCGTCGCGTGCATCATTTACAATACCGTCGATTAAGTGTAAAAATAACTAGAAAAATATCCTTCTTTGTCCACAGCACCCACAGATCATCTAATAGCAAGCAATAGGTCTTTCGCACGAGCGTCGTTGAGTAGGTACCAAGAGGCGCTACAAGATGCAGAGGTCGTCATCAACTTGAAACCAAACTGGGCAAAGGTAAGCTTATTTATTTAGATGTTACCGGGCTCGGTAGCCGAATCGGTAGAGCGAGGGCCTCAAGTGCGGAAGGTCGGGAGAACGGTTCCTTGTCGAGTCAAATCAGTGACTTATAAAATTGATACTTGTTGCTTCCTAGCATGGGGCTCAGCATTAATAGGATAGGGCAAGGACTGGTTAGCTCAGTGTCAGGATAATGTGACTGAGTGGGATATTGGGTCATGATGCTGGTGGCCTGATCTCCCAGTGGTGCAGCACTATAAACTCACCATGAGTGTGTACTGTCACAAGTCGGTATCCATCATGATGTGACCTTTGATGTTGCCAGGACGTAAAGCTCCAACAAAGAAGCATCTGTTAAGATGTTTGTTTTGATATTTGAGCTTCTTTCAGTCTTTTGGTCTAGAATTTCTATAAATTATATTTGGATATGCTTTTACATAGCTAACTTAGGTATTGGTGCACTTATTAAGCTTACATTCTTTGTTGCCATAGAAAGGGATACTGAGTTAATTTAATCGAACTTGTTTCTGCTTCTGCTGGAAAACAGGAAATGAATCAGAGTCAGAAGAGGAACAAATGGGGCCACCTAGCAGAAAAGGGAAGAAGCGACATATTAATTAATTAATTAAGAGCGGCTAACAGGTCCAAGGCCTATTATAGCTGTATCCTATTGATAGATACATACATACATACATACATACATACATACATACATACATACATACATACATACATACATACATACATACATACATACATACATACATACATGTATCTGTTCTGTGATAAAATGTGCCTGATGTCTGGTGGGTTTTTTCAGGGTTATTATCGGAAAGCAACAGCATTAACTGGGTTAGGATTTCACGAAGCAGCCTTGATAGTCTACCTTCAATGTCTAACACTGGACCCTTCCATCAGTTCGGCCCAGGCAGCTCTTTCAAAGGTAAGCACAGAAAAATCATCGTTTAGCTCAGTTACATACATTAGGTGATAAAGGCACAGATTACTGCTAGTACTATGTAGTTATTTGTCTAATTGTTTGAATAATGAATTTTATAATGTAATTATCCTCTTATTATAATTATTGTAAGCCAGATGGGATGGATGCATGAGTTGAGTGCCTGCTATCCCTGTGGGATGCTGGACACGTTGACCTAATCAGTAAGGGCACAGGCTTCATGTGTAGAAGGTCGAGAGTTGAATTCCGGCCGAGTCAAACCAATGACGTACAAAATTAATACTTGATTCTTCCTAGCCTGGCGCGCAGCATTACAAGGCTAGTGAAAAGACTGGTTAGCTCAGTATCAGTATCAGGATAACGTGACTGAGTGGGAAATTGGGTCATGATGCCAGCGGCCTGGTCTTCCAGTGGGGCAACACTATAAAGTCACCATACATGCACACTGTCACATGTCTGTACCTGTCCTGATATGACCTTAATTTTTACCAGGACATAAAACCCCAATTAGACAAACACATTGCCAACCACCCTTCCATAATGTATGCGCGTGCTCACATTCCGCTATTGGTGTGCGACAGATGCTATACAAGGTGCTCAGTAACTACTCGAAGGACGGGATGGCCAAGTCAAATGAGCTGCAGATGGTGTTCAAGGAGCGAATCAAGAGACTGGCTGGGCACAGCGCAGATGCCGCTGACTTCTCATTACTCGACACCGGCATAGACGACGAGCTGCTCTGGCAAATCAAGGTCATGATCCGGGAAAGGGTCATGCACCACCGCCTCATCAGTGAACAGGAGGGCACAGAGAAGGTTGAACAAAAGGCTGAACAAAAGGTTGAGCGGAAGGCTGAACAGAAGGCTGAACAGCAGAACCAGGTGGGTAAAGTGAGAGCTTGGAACATTGCTTTGGTCAAATTAATTGAAGTTGCGTAGTCCGATTAAACCATAAGATTTTCAAAACCAAAACAATTACTTTAAATTGGATCCTACATATTTAACTTAAGATATTAAGTATTAAGCACTTGTTGCCACATAGACGAGAATGCTGAGTCAATTTAATGGAATATGTTACTGCTGAAGCCTATGGTGTCAGACGTAGCATACTTGCCCAAATTAATTTTGAATGTTTGCGCTCCAAACATCTCCAAGGTTAGCAATTTTAAATGAAAGTTGCTTCAAACTAAATCAAGGTAGATAACAACCATCAACCTAATATATTTATCTCAGAAAATTACAGAAACTTAAAACGATCGGACTATGCAACTTTAAGACAAATGTGGCGGTGGTGGTGGGGGACGCCGCTGCATTTAGAAATGGCAATGGAGAAAAGGGGGTAATAAAGGAAATTGTTTATTCGTTTGAATATCCAATCATTCTTTGAGTATGCTGTCCGTTGATGCAATCCTGAGCATGTATTGTGTGTGTTGTGGGGGCCGGGGAGCGGGGGCTCCTTCCTACCCCCGCCCCCCTCGCTCACTCTCTTCTCTTCCTATCCACGTCCCTTCCCCCCCCCCCTCGCTACCCCTGTGTACCTGTACCTATCCCTATCTATATCAGTGCCTCATCTCGATCTCTCGGATATATTGCTTTTTTTTTGTTTGTTTACAGATGTACTCTCTGCTGCTTGACTCCCCACCTCTCTTAAATAATTATGGTAGTTAAGACGAAATTATTTATGTACAACTCCTATTGTTATTCGACAACATAATGTAGAGTGGGTGTTCGAGTCTGTGTATATGTAGGTAGGCTAAAGTGAAAAACAATACAGACAGCGAGAAAGAGAGAAAGTAAAGCAAAAGTAAGAGTGTAAGAGAGAGTCCCAGGCCCTCTGGTTTATTATATATAGTACATGGATTCCTGGTATAGGATCATGCCATTCACATCACCCAATAGGGATGCAGCATTCTCAGTTCCTCCAATAGGAACTCAGCATTTCTGGTTACCATGACCACCAGTGGTCTGCCCACCACAAGAGCTGGGCCGCGTTCATGGTCTGTCTCGGAGGCGACGTCTCGGCGATGCTTTTTGGTCTATTTGCGTTCAGGGTCCGTCTCGGCGACGCCTCCCTTTTCAGGCAGGGGACAAAAAGCACCTCGAAAATGGCCACGGCATGCAGTGGTTTCATCCAATCAGAGCACAGCATTTCGATTGCAAATGGCCGCCACCTATGGGGGCGGCCGTTTTCGAGACAAGAAACTGCCTTTGTCGTTCAGACTAACGTGACGTCACGTGCGCCTGCGAGGCGCCTCCGAGACAGACCCTGAACGCGGCCCTGGTTGACCTGTGGCCACCACCAACCTTGACCCCTGTGTGCATTGACCCCCTACCTCAGCAGAGAGCCAGGCCCTGAGTGCACTCACACCCAGACCTGCCAATCATCCCTATGTCTATAATTACTGGCCCTCAAGCATGGGCCAAGCCATATATATATATATACACAGCATACATATGAGCCTGTCTCCAAAGGTGATAACTCTTTCTTTATTTTTGGCCATTGTAACGATTGACACAAAAGGGCAGAGAAATAGTTACACTGAAAACACAAGGACATTTGCTTCAAATCAATATGTATTCTATTGGAATTATGAAACACCATGTAAAGAAACAAATCAGTTTATCCTGAGCAAATGCATTTATAAGCAGATAGTATGTTGATTGTTACAATGGACAAAGTTTTGTCCCATATTGCTTAGGACCTTTTGAGACAGTCTCATATATACACGCACTCTTGGTGGCTACACAGAATAATAATAGAGGATTTCCATTTTCCCCCTCTGCTAAGTATCAGAATATTTCACAATACGTTCAACTCATAAAATACTACTTCTACTCATACATATATGTTGTAGTCTGCACTGACCTCTCGGGCAAGAAGCCACATAGACAGGTAGGCGTGGATAGGGTGATGCCATCACGGCGCCTAGATGGTATAATGATTAGCATGTGTGGGTTTGAATCCTGCGCTATACTCAATACTTCTACGACACGTATCTGAGCCTGTCTCAAAAGGTGATAACTCTTTTTTGTTTGTTCATTGTAACGATTGACACAAAACAGCACAGAAATGGTTAGACTGAAAATGCAAGGACATTTGCTTCAAATGAATATGTATTCTATTGGGATTATGAACCATGATGTAAAAAAACAAATCAGTTTATCCTGAGCAAATGCATAAGCAGATAGTATTTTGATCGTTACAGTGGACAAAGTTTTGTCCCATATTGCTTAGCACCTTTTGAGACAGTCTCATATGCATACAAGCACATGCCTAACTGACTAGTAGTAGTAGACAACTTTGTGTCAAGTAGTTGGATTCAATACCTGGGTTCGAATCCTGAGTGAGCCAAACCAATTATTGAACAATTAATATATGTTGCTACCGAGCCTGGTACTTGGTATAACTAGCATATATAGTAAAATTATTAGAGAACAGGAGAGTAATCCACCTAAAAACACTGGCATTTGGGTATAGTCGAGAAAAAAGGTACCTAACCCAGCCACAAAAGAACACCAGAGCAAACAATGCACCAATACTAACACCCCCGTCCTGATATGACCTTAAATGTTGCGAGGACGTAAAACAACAACAAACAAACAAACCAATACTAACACAAACCAGAAGCCACATCAAAGCACATGAAAAAAGTACACTAGAAATGGCTGCCAAAGTCTGGAATGCCCAAATGGTAAAGGAAAGACAAATTCCTGACCTAAAAACATTTGAAAAAAATATCTGTGCAAGGTAAAACCAGGAAACCACCACTGAACTGTGACCAAGCGGGGCATGTGATATGTCACAGCCCGCCAGCTGGATAGTTCTTGGAAGGTGCCCAGGCCATAAAACTAAACAGATATCAATAAAACCACACACCAAACACATACCGACCATCTATTGCGTACATGCCTATAATATGTAAATAGAGTAGGATGCAAGGGATAGAGTAGAAGGAAAAAACTTGTCAAGAAAAAAACAAACTAACATAGAATCACTAACCATAAACAATAACTATAAGAAAGAAAAAAAACCACGAAAACTGCCCAGCATTGAAAACAAGCCCGATCATCCGGGCTTATATGTTATGGACAGCATAAACACCCCATAAAAAAAATAAAACATATGGCAAGGACTTGAAGGACTAGTGGATTGAAGAAGACCAGTTGTTTGTAATTGGAATTCCCCTGATTAATAAAAGAATAGTGACCCTCCTCTTGCCCCCCCCCCCCCCCAAAAAGACAAAAAGAAGCTGGACTGATTTCCCACCATCCATCCTTTAAAAGAAATAATTATATATAAAATAATTAGTCACATTCCTCCAGCAGTTGTAATACATAGCTGGTTATGGAGCCAATAGTAAATAATTCCACTTTATAGATATTCCGCCCCGCAACCCGCCCCCCCCCCCCGCCGATTCTGCCTAAAACTAAGATTCCATATATGCAGTATGCGAATGGGACAAGAAATGGAAAAGCATGTAAAAATGGGAAAGCATGTAAATGCATGGTGGTGCTTCCACATGTGCAGTTGCGAATGCGTGGACGGCAAAGTGGATCGCTCAATGGATCGTTGTTGGATCGATCAGTGGATCGTTGTTATCGCATTCGCCACCGCATACCGCATATGTGGAATCTCAGCTTAACTCAGATTACACTTGACACTGCCATAATGGCAGTGTTTCTTTCTATGCAGTCAGGTCCGGGATAGTTGACAGACGTATTTGGACTAGCAGTGACGGCAAAAGTCAGCCTACACTTATTAACATCACCAGACGGGATGGCTGAATGAGTTGAGCATCCGTTTCCCGTTTTGGTAGATCGTGGTATTCAAAGCCACTGGTTCGAACCCTGCTCGAGTTAAACACATGACTTGATAATTGTCGCTTCCTAGTCAGGCGCTCAGCATTATTAGAATAGGGCAAGGACTGGTTGGCTCAGTGTCAGGATTATGTATTGAGTGAGATATCAGGTCATGGTGCGCGTGGCCTGGTCTCCCATAGAGGGAGTGCACGTGACGTCATTACTTAGCAGTCAGCGGGCTGCCATCTTGGATTACGAGCACCCTCCCTAGCCATGTTGTGAATGCATGCAGATGCATTAAAACACAGTTTTCTTGTGTTATGGGAGGTTCTGGGCAGTTCACATCCAATGTGTTTACTTATAGCACTTTAGCAACAACTTCTGAGGCCAAACAAATCAGTAAATAACCACAGTGTAGGCAGCTGCAAGCCTTCTGTATGTCATCCAATATGGCCACCGAAAGTTGCCTCATGACATCATTACACCCCCTCTATTGGGACAGCACTATAAAGTCGCCATGAGTGCGCACTGTCACAAGTCGGCACCCGTCCTGATATGACCTTAAATGTTGCCAGGATGTAAAAACTCCAATAACCAACCAACTTATTAACATTACAGGTGGATTTGGATAGCAAATCGTTGGTAATACGGATGTATCGTTGGTAATACGGATGAGACTTCTGCCCCACCTATCGGCACAATAACAATACTACTTAAAATTCGATGGTTTTGATTCTCGGCCCCCGACTTATTTTTGTAAGATAAATATATTAGTAATGTAGATTACTTTAGCTTGAAGTAGTTTATATTGTAAAAGGCTAACTTTGGAGATATTTGAAGTGCAAACATGTCAAATTAGTTTTGACGTGCACATCATGTTCTGACTTCGTTGGCTTTTGCTATGTGCTTTTCATGGCGTCCAGTCTGAGGGGCCCTGATGGGGTTTGCCTATGCGTGCGGTGGGAGGGAGGCCCTGGAGGGGGGGGGGGGGGGGTAGTCGTCTGCGGGACTGAGGAGGTCACGTGACACACGGACGCGGACTGTTGTGTAACGGGGATGTTAAAATGCTGGGTGCTAACCGGACCGATCTGCCCCGAAACAGGATTTAAAGTTGCATAGTCTGAATCAGTTAGAACTTTGACAGGCTTCCCATGCGGGAGGTCGTGGGTTCGAACCCGACCGAGTACACCTAATGCCATACACATTTTGTAATTGTCACTACTTAGCCTGGCACTGTGTATTAATACGATAGGGCAAGGACTGGTTTGCTTTGTATCAGGATGCCAGCCAGCACCATGGTGCCATCAGTCCGGTCTTCCAGTCTGGCAGCACTATACAGTCAAGTGCAATGAGTGTATACTGTCACAAGTTTGTGCGACAAACAATCAGACAAACAAGAACATTCAACTTTTCATGAGGTGATAATTTTATCTCATCTGATTCCGGCCATATTTACACGAGTGTTAATAACACCAACAGGGCTGGCTTCCGTTCTCACCATACTCTTACTTAAAGGTAGTTAAGGAAAAACACATAAACGCCCCTATTATACTCTACCACATATTTCAGATAAGTATATTACGTTAATAGTTATAATCTACTTGACTAAATACCAGACGGGGTGGCCGAATGAGTAGAGCGTCCGTCTCCTGTTTTAGGACGGATGCATAGAGTGGGGAGAACCAAACCCATGAGTTTGTGGGTTCGAATCCTGGTCGAGTCAAACCAATGACTTAAAAATTGATACTTGTCGCTTCCTAGCCTGGCGCTCAGCATTATAACTATGGGGCAAGGACTGGTTGGCTCAGTGTCAGGATAATGTGACTGAGTGGGATATCAGGTCATTGTGCTGGTGGCCTGGTTTCCCAGTGGGGCAGCACTTTAAAGTCACCATGAGTGCGCACTGTCACAAGTCGGTACCCATCCTGATATGACCTTAGATGTTGCTAGGATGCAAAACAACAACAAACAACCAAAAAAACGTGACTAAATTTTATTTGAAATGGTTAAATTTGGAGATGTTTATGCTGAATATGTATAAAAATGAATTTGTGTGTGCACACTGAAATGCGGGACATTGTTCTATTGAATTACCCTAGTATCCCTTCTATGCAGGAATGCATTTTTAATAAGTACACAAGTGTCAAAGTTAGATATATGGAATCAAATCTATGCAAATGTTTTGGTTATGAAAATGCCGATGCCTTAACTGGGTTATGCCGCTATTCTTAAATGTAAATCCAAATTGTGTTTAGATTGCTATGTGATATGCTCACACAGCAACGACTATTACAGACAGACTGTCGGAGAGGCAATAAAATGAATAAATTAAGAATAAATGAGCAGAAGGGTAATACAATACAATACAAATACAATGGGTCAAGGACGAATGGCAAGAGAGGTCAGAGGCACGCATTCGCGTCTGATCGGTGCGGAAGCAACGCACACAACCTTTTGACCCAACAGATAATTTGGTTTTATAATCGGCTACCAATGCCTCGTTAACACTAGCAGATGGCTGGCCTTGGCTACCTACCATATTCCAAACCTAGCCATCCAGTCACCATTCCACTGCTCATTACCATATTCTCATAGCGCTGAGCAGTAGGATAGGTGTCGGCAAGTATACATTTTTTAAGTTATTTTGTTTGGATCGTGCGGATTTGACCCCGATATTAGCATGATGTTAGCTAGATAACACCAAGAGATAGGATCATATCAACGTCGACCGGACGTGGTGGCCGTATCGGTAGAGCAGATGCTTCCAGTGCGGAAGATCGTGAGTTCGAATCCCAGCCGAGTCAAACCAATGACTTATCAAAGTGATACTTGTCACTACCTAGCCTGGTGCTGGGCATTATTAGGAGAGGACGAGGACTGGTAAGTACAGTATCCGTGTGACTGTGGGATATCGGGTAATGGTGCCAGTGACCTGGTCCCGCAGTGGGGCAGCACTATAAATCGCCATCAGTGTGCACTGTCACAAGTCGTTACCCACCCTGATATGACCTTAGATATTGCTAGGACGTAAACCAACAATACACATGCATACCGGCAAGATATTAGAAAGATATATTAACCCCATGGGTTCGAATCCCACAACCTGCCATATATATATAGAAAACGGGCGCTCAACTCATTCGACCATCGCGTCATACTTGACATCGGTTACGCAACCGGACTTGGTTCGGTGGGCTTTCTGCATGGTCAACGCCTGGCATTAATACTCAGCTGCAGAACAGACGTAAGATTCTTCCTTATGTAACTTGTCTGAGGTGAATCCGTGCGACCTAGATGTTCGTCTACATTTCTAGCAGTCTAGTACACTAGGGGTGAATGGGTCGTTCTCAGAAGTTGTGTACCAATACTGTGACATCAGTACCCCAAAATCAAAATGCTGTCAAAGTCCTATATACAAGCTTCCTCAATGTGTATGTCCTTTTGCATCTGGATAATTGAAAATAAACATATTCTGACATTTTTAAGTGGGTCAAATTCTGCTCACACCCAATAAATAGCAGTATAGCATGGAAACCAATCTGACTCCTAAATCAAATATTTTCCAACCAAAGCTTGACATTTTTAGGACATTTCATATGCCACTTGCTTTATAAACAGTAGCAATAATAATTTGAAACCTCATTGCTATGGTTTTGTGTTATTTGTGATGATTAAAGAGAAAAGCAGAAAAATATTAACAATGTAACAGTCCAAGTGGAATCAACAATTTTACACAAATGTCTGGCTCAAATTTCAATGTTATGGCGCAATTTCAGGATTGATCTTTTACTATACCATAATTGGGTCCATGCATAGAGTGTCAAATGGTGAAAATAGTTCCTGTACTGTATCTGTACTCAGTGTTTGATACAGAGTTTCATAGTACTTGCAAGTGGAAATGAAATGTTACAATGTTAATGACTCCAGAAAAGGTTAACTATTCCATAATTTATATATTTTTGTTAGAAATAAATGTCTTCAACTTAATGAAGACATTGTATATGACCATTTGAAGTGAAATGTGCTGTTGTTCAGAGGTTTTCATTAAGTTTGTGACACTTTATTTTCAATGCTGTTGACAATGTCACACATTAGGATGTAATTTTCTATTTATTTAGCTACATCCATCCCAATAAGATACATAATACACAATATCAACATTTACTTTTGATCTGAAATATCTCCCACATTATTGGGCTAAATGATGAAATCTAAATATTGACAGTCCAATATGCATTCCAAGTAGACTACCTCAAGTGGTACACAGTTTCTGAGAACGACCCAAATACCGGTTGAATGATCATGTAAAGTGTTTTTTTCCCCTCTCTTCAAAAACATACCACTTTTCTGTGAGGCCTTTGTTAAATCTCATTGGTCCGATGAAAGCATAGCATTTCCAAAACCAAGACACTTGCCTAGATTTGCCTTTACATACCCAACTTAGACACTGGTGCATTTAGTTAAAGTTGCATAGTCTGATGGTTTAGAGTTTCTGTCATTTTCTGAGATAAATACATTAGATTGATTGCTATAGATTACCTTACCATAGTTTGAAATAACTTTTATTTTAAATGGTTAACTTTGGAGATATTTGAAGTACAACCATGCAAAATTAATTTTGGCAAGTGTGCCAAAACTCTGACACCATAGGCGTCTGCAGTAACAAGTTATCTGAAATTGCATGGGTATTTCTTTCAGTGTGATGACAAATGTTTAATAAGTGCACCAGTATCTAAGTTAGGTGTGTAGAATCAAATCTAGATAATTGTTTTGGTTTTGAAATTTTTATATTTTCATCGGACTATGCAACTTTAAGCATTTATTTCTGGATAGACGGAAATACTTTGTGAATTTCGTTGAACCTGTTGAAAAATATAATAAAATAGCTAGTTTAATACGATTTGAAATTGAAATCAACGGCGTTCTATGGCCGCCATCTTGTCTTTTTGCATTCTCTCCCATTTCACCAAATCTGTGCCAATATATGTAGCCATTTGATCATGGAACCACAGTTTCTACTTCATGTTCCATACTAAAGCTATTTTCGCCCGTATTTACACTACGTTGTCGTACACCCGTGTACTACAAGTACCGGGTGAATCTTTTATCTAATAAAGCATAGGACAAGGAGGGCATGTCGTGTGTAATTCATGTACGACTTAATAACAATGTCAATATAGCTTAAACCACTGTCATGTTCCGTGATAAAATATAGATGTGTACTACTTTGTGGCCGGGGGGCAGGTCTGAAAATGTAACACTCTTTGTTAGGTCTGTACCTATGGGTAGTGACGGGGTGGTGTGTGTACAGAGGTATTTTTTTGTTGTACATTAGTTGTTTAAGCAGGGGAAATTTCAGTCGCAGACAACTGGTCTTCCTCATTCCACTGCTCCTTGCCCTATCCTAATAATCCCGAGCGCCTGGATAGGAAGCAACAAGTATAAATTTTTAAGTCATTGGTTTGACTCGACCGGGATTCGAACCCAGAATCCCATGGTCTACCAACACGGGAGACGGACGCCCTAACTCATTCGGCCACCCCGTCTGGTCACTTGATAATAATAGTAAATGTTCAAAAAACATCTATATGTTTCAACAAATGTATAAAAAGAAAATCCTTAAGCTTTACCAGAATACAAATACATAGTAGTCTAGTACATAAACAATAAGATGTCATTTACAGTATTAAAGCTAATGTTAAGGTACTTTTTACTTTTATTTTTGTATTTGTTAATATATTATTTATTATTTGTCGTAGTTGATGTTAATTTTAACTGAGGAAAGTGCCTAATAAGTATTGTACTTCTGCTTTCTCCTTTTTCACGTGAAACATTTCTAATAGGAATAACAACTTGATTATATATACAATGATCATGTGGAAATCAGTATTTTATTATTATTATTATGACTGGAAATATAGAAAACTTGGAATGACCTCGTACGTCTGCTTAGGTTGCGTTCTTATTATGTTAATTTCCCATTTTCTTTCAGAAGCAGCCCGTACATGTGTCCGTAGATGTGGACCTGGCAGATCCCAGCCACCAGCTCCGATGTAAGTTTGTACTGAACTGTACTGTCGTTT
This sequence comes from Branchipolynoe longqiensis, assembly GCA_030323885.1. Taxonomy (NCBI): domain Eukaryota; kingdom Metazoa; phylum Annelida; class Polychaeta; order Phyllodocida; family Polynoidae; genus Branchipolynoe; species Branchipolynoe longqiensis. The sequence goes on from CM059191.1 coordinate 27,784,638, forward strand.
TATCCAATGGACACAATATCCATATAATATTCCTATCATTACTTTATTTTTTGCTAACTGTGAAGAGACGCATCAGTAGCTCATCATAATCATTAGTTAAAAATGTAGCTTAAGTTTAATAATTTGTTATTGTCATCACTTGTTCATTCACATCATGGAGACCAGCTAGATAAGCATCGCTTTTCTGGGATCCTTTCTGTCTGTAAGGAATTTGTATGCATTTATTGTATCACCTCAATTTATTGTAAACATACCTTGCAGAGAGTTAAAATAAAAGAATTGATTGATTGACTGGTTAACATTAAAGCTAGGTTACCGTTCTAAATATAGTAGTTGATACTAGCTGGGTTGGTGTCTGTAGGGATGGGTAGGTGTTATGGTTGTGTAATTGTGTGTATGGGTAGGTAAGTGCTTGTGTGGGTGGGTTGTATAAGTCTGTGTGTGTCTATGTATGGGGGTGTAAGTCTGTGTGGGTATGTGGTAGAGGAGTGGGTAGTGTGAGGGGCAGTCTGTGTGTGTCGGGGGGGGGGGGGATTGTCAGCCGGGGGGGGGGGGGGGGGTCCATCTGGTCTGTGTGTATGGGTAGTGTAGGGGGCGGTGTGTGTACAGAGGTATATATGTGTCGTGGGGGTGATGAAAATGGGAAATATTGTGCCTAGAGCGGGACTCGAACCCACATCTCTTTGCATTCCGGGCCAGTGTGCTAACCTGATATCAACACACTCCCCACGCCTACCTGTCTATGTGGTTACTTGCCTGAGAGGTCAGTGCAGACCACTACACTCGTCCCCCCTGGAATTGTAAGTCTTGTAATGCTTACAATTACATACATACAGGCAATGCACTAACACATACATACACAGGGTAGGTTCAACAACCATACAGCGCAAAGCTTGTACAGGATCCTGATCACGGCAACCAGTGTCGTGGGGGTGATGAAAATGGGAAATATTGTGCCTAGAGCAGGACTCGAACCCACATCTCTTTGCATTCTGGGCCAGTGTGCTAACCATTACACCACCTAGGCTCCCTGATATCAACACACTCCCCACGCCTACCTGTCTATGTGGTTACTTGCCTGAGAGGTCAGTGCAGACCACTACATATGTATGGGTAGTGTAGGGGGCTGTGTGTGCACAGAGGTCTGTGTATATGGGCAGTGTGGGGGGTTGTGTGTGTATATGGGCAGTGTGGGGGGTTGTGTGTGTATATAGGTAGTGTAGGGGTGGTGTGTGTACAGAGATCTGTATGTATGGGTAGTGTAGGGGTTTGTGTGTGTACAGAGGTCTGTGAGTATGGGTAGTGTAGGGGTTTGTGTGTGTACAAAGGTCTGTGTGTATAGGTAGTGTAGGGGGTGGTGTGTCTACAGAGATCTGTATGTATGGCTAGTGTGGGGGAGGTGTGTGTACAGAGGGCTGTATCGGTAGTGTAGAGGGCGTTGTGTGTACAGAGGTATGTGTATGGGTAGCATAGGGGGTGGTGTGTGTACAAAGGTCTGTGTATGGGTAGTGTAGGGGGTGGTGTGTGTACAAAGGTCTGTGTATGGGTAGTGTAGTGGGTGGTGTGTGTAAAGAGGTCCTTTCGGTGTGGGTGTTGATACAAACATGTGTTCAAGTCTAGTGTGGTGGTTATCTGATGTGACCCAGTTTTGGAGGCCTTGCGATTAATGCTGAGAGTTCTTTGGTTCACTGTGAGAGTTCTAGTTTCATTTAATTTTCCAAAAATCTTAGACACCACCTAATACAGATGCTCAAAATAATGCCTGCTTGTTTGCTACTCTTTATAGTCCTTGAACCAAGCTGTGTCTTTTAGTATATATCTATATAACATACATGGCTTTACATAAACATATTTTTTGTCAAATATATGGTTTGGATTGCAATAGTAATTGATTACACAAAAATAAATAGGTAAAGGATTTATAGAGAGAAAGGTAAACAAGAACAAAAATGTGGCATGGTTGCACGTGACTGTACTGTTATTGATTATATATATTAGCAGGATTTAGGAACATATTATAAAAATATTAGCAAGAGACAATAGTAGTGAGATTAGCTAAGTATTACGTTAGATAGTACCAACAGATAGTAACATTGGCAAGATATTAGCTTTATATCGGCAAGACATTAGCTAGATATTGGCAAGATATTAGCCTCCTCAGTCAAGAGATGGCTTCTTCATATTTTAGCACATGATGGTTGGCACCAAGCTCGGTATTGGAGGGGTGGGTGTAAGGATGGATGTGAGGACTGTTGTTTTATGTCCTAGAAACATCTACGGTCATATCAGGATGGGTACCGATTTGTGACTGCACACTCATGGCAAGTTTACAGTGCTGCCCCACGATGACCCCCATATCCCACACAGTCACTGTGATCAACCAGTCCTTGTCCTTTCCTATTAATGTTGAGCACCAGGCTAGGTAGCGACAAATATTTACCAATTCGTTCACTGCGTCGGGTAGAATGTGGGGCAGCGAGTCAGTGTGTCATCTGGTGGGGCGTGTCGGTGTGGTATATGCTGTGGTATGCCAATTCTACAACTGTGGAGACTATTCTCACTATTCTTAGGCCAGTGGTACTTCAGCAACGAACCAACACTAATGGATAGGACGCTGGCCCTAGGAATGGCAGAAGTGTGGGTTCGAATCCTGCTATAGACGCAATGCTCCTGTTTGCAACTTTAAAAAGCCAAATATCCACAACATGTACAACTGGTTTTGTTTTTTAAAATTAAGAAATGAAATTATTTTTATTTTTATTTTGTTGTTTTGATTCTGTAAGTTTGCTCTATTTTCCTCAGGTGATTCGGCGCACGGCTCGCAGTCGGCGTCGCCCAGGCTGCTGCAGAAGTTGTCGACGCGGCAGAGCGCCCTAGGCATAAGTCTCCCTGACGTGCACCTGCGGCTGGGCAGGAAGCGGTCGTGGCACGAAATGAAGCAACCGGGCGTGACGTCATATCCGGCACTGGACGCCACTATCGCTGCGGCGGGAGGCTCCGGTAAGAGCGCAGCATCATGCAGTGAGACTCATCAATTGTTTTGTTTTGTTTGATTGAGTGATTGATTTATTCTTTTTGTGTGTGTGTGTATGTATTTATTTGATATATCATATATATATTTGATATATATAATATGTATATATAATATATGTATGTATAATAATGTATGTATAATACATGTATGTACAGTAAAACCTCTCTAAATCGATCGACCTTGGGTCCTACTTTAATTGGTCGATTTAGGGAGGTGGTCGATTTAGGGAGTTAGAATATGGTTTCAATGGTATTGTTGGGACCCAGATAAAGCGATCGATATAGGGGAGTGATCGATCTGTGGAGGTGGGTCGGTTAGGGAGGTTTTACTGTATAATATATATGTGTGTATGTAGCCTAGCCACTCCAATATATTAATATAGCTCCCGCATAATTCCGCCTATCTATGCTCGTATAATATATTTATTATATCTCTGTATATATATGTACTATATAATTTGTTATGTGTATATAAATTAAGACAGCCTCCTAATATTTCTGGTCGATGTCCTTCTGACACCGATCCTCACATACCAAATTAACTCGATAAACTGACAAGTCGGTCATTCTCTGTATCCCGCCGACTCTGACTCTTCCATGTCGCATTGGGCTCGTCCTCCCTCCCTCCCCCCCCGTCCCCCCCCCCCCCCCCCCCCCCATCTCTTACACCACATATGAGGGTTGTAAGGTAGATAGACTTAATATAGTTCATATATTCATTCTACTCATATTTAATTACCGAACGTGGTGGTCGAATCGGTAGAGTTCGGGAGTTCGATTCCCGGCCGAGTCAAACCAATCCCGTACAAAAGTGATAGGATAGGGCAAGGACTGGTTGGCCTGGTGTCGAGATAATGTGACTGAGTGAGATATCAGGTCATGGTGCCAGAGGCCTGGTCTCCCAGTGGGGCAGCACTATAAAGCTGGGGCAGCACAAGTCGGTACCCATCCTGATATGACCTTAGATGTTGTTAGGACTTAAAACTCCAACCACCATTATATTTAAATGACTAGTGTAGTAGAGCTGTGCATTGCTGTGTCGTACTTGTTTTACATGGTGTGACAAGCAGCTTTGACATGATGTACTCTACAGTGCTACCTGTCTTCACCGACCCCCGTCATCAGCGAACCCCTGTCATATGTAAACTGATTTTGTCTCATTTGACTGTCCCTCCAATAACAGGACCCCTGCTATGTCAGGACAACAATGGTGTGGATGGAGAGAGTTGTTCCTTGGAAGCAGATACTACTGTATTCTTGACATTAACATTACATTACAGTCTCGTCACATCCTAATCTTTCAGGAGTTCGACTAAAGCCTCGCAAAGTCAAGTATGTACCACCCGAATTGCTGGACAAGGAGGACTTTGAGTGTTCGCTGTGTTACAGGTAAGCTAAAGAAATGCCAGTTTATTGTTTATTTCTGCTTTTCATTGTAGGTTAAAGGAGGAAATCAGTATTTATGTGGTATATAAATGCATTATATAAATATTTAACAGAGGGTTGGTGGCGCTGAGGCTGCTGCTACCGCTACTCTCGCCCGGCTCCGCTAGCGCTGCAGCAGCCTGGGCGACTTGGGTTTGTTTGTAGGTAGGCAAACCTTATGCGAGTCGCCATATTTATTATAATTGTGAGCTTTTTAACTTCATAGGTGCCTTTTGACACATTTGATTGTATGATCTTGCACTCTGTGTAAAGGCGATGGTTAAATGAAAATGGGCAGAATACAAGTTAAGCATTTCTCGTCATGAATATGGCCTTTACTGTTGACATGGTGTCAAGCATCCACATATCAATCAATCAAATGCAACGGTGGCTCTGCCTTGCAGACTGCTGTACATTCCCGTCACCACGCCGTGTGGACACTCCTACTGCAGGCAGTGTCTGGACCGCTCCCTGGACCACCAACCAAGCTGTCCGCTCTGCAAGAGCTCCCTAGCTGAAGTGAGTTATTACATTATTAACTTGAGCATTTCATGGACAGTGATTTCTTTGTAATGCGTTGATTAGTGAATAGAACATACAGGGTATGCACTGACGTCACGCTAAACGGAAGTGCAGCCATTGTGGCGATAGTAACCACAATAATAAACACACTGTCACACTGCAAACTCAATGGCTATGAGCAATCTTCATACAGAAAAAGTTAAATATCTCTCAAACCACACCACCTAGAAACAAACTGATTGGAATGCACATAGAAAACATGTTTAACAAAAAGATTATATTAAATTGATACGGTTAGGGTTCTGGATTTCTATTAATTTTGAATAAAACTGACGTTTTGCACTGCGCGTACCGGCAAACTCAATGCATTGTCAATGGCAGTGAGGAATCTTCATACACAAAACGTTAAATATCTCTAAAACCACACCACCTAGAAACAAACTGATTGGAATACACATAGAAAACATATTTAACAAAATGATCATATTAAATTGATATGGTTAGGGTTCTGCATTTCTATTAATTTTTAATAAAACTAACTGTAACGTCCACGGCTGGAATCTGTGGTTGTGTAGGCAGGCTATAGTGAAATCAATACAGGCAAAAAGAGAAAGGAAGAGTATAAAGATTGAAAGAAGAGAGAGCCAATCCCTCAGGTTTATTCTTATATGGTACATGGATCCAGTATGGCATATCACCTGACCACATTCTCCCAATGAGAATCAAGCATCTACAGCGCTACCAATGAGAATCAAGCATTCCTGGTCCCGATGGTTACAGTGATCTGCCCACCACCACCAAGAGGCATGGCTCCTTTGGTCACCACCTGCCCTGAGCTGAGTGTGTGGTGATCCGTGACTAGCAGAGGGGGGAGGGGGTAGTGAGTAGAGCTCTAAGTGCCCATTACACACTATCTTACTAGCACCACAATGTCTATTTACAATGAGTCAAGTACCACCAGCAACTACATAAACACATCTATGCACCTGGCCCTATATACCTTTTTCATAAGTAGATCATTTGCATTCCCCCACCAATGCGTCATTATCGGAATATTTTACATAACGTTTTGCACTGCGCATACAGGCAAACTCTATGGGTTGTTTACTGGTTGATATCGCCACAATGGCCGCGCATCCGGTTGATGACGTCACGTGAATACCCTATCTAGCCAGGTTCGGATGAAAGATCGCCACGCTTTTTCGGATTTCCGCGATTTTTGTTATATTCACCGATTAACGTTCACAAAATGCCAAAGATATTATTATATGACGGCAATTGGTCAGTCCGAATCCCATTCTTATATGATTTTGGATATTGCTAAGACATAAAAACCCAAACAAGAAAAGAGGAATTGGTGGCATTGGCGTTAATATAGTCTCAACAAGGACAGATCAGTGGAATGGAGTTAGGATAGTGTTAGGAGAGATGTGGATAAAACCTGACTTCCGAGAATTTTCCGCTACATCGAAGCAAAGACCTTATAATACTAAGACGGCTCACTCGGCCTGTATTGTGTAATCAAAATGATCAAACCCACCCACCACTTGGTGCGCTGGGTGTTCTCTTGGTTAAACAGGTGCTATATTATATGTATAAATGTATATATGAATGTGAAAGATGTGTGATGATGGTGATGATGATGACGATGCTGATGACGATGTGTATTTGTTCATAGCAATTTCATATTGATGTGTATTCATACTTAGCTATCTCATGTATAATATAATTGTATGTGTTTACATGTGAAACACCAACCAGAGCCGGGCTGATCAAACCCACCACAAGGTGGCACTGCGAAATTTACATTACCATGGGAGAGATAGGGAGTAAGACGTCTTAGTATTATAGGGTCTTTGATAGAAGGGTATGCTATGTCAATTTCCATCCTGATATGACCTTAGATGTTGCTAGGACATAAAACAACAAACAAACAAAGACTGTCAATTTAATAGAAATTGTTACCGTTGAAGTCTTTGGGGTCAGAGGTTTGACCAGCATGCCAAAATTAAGTTGTCATGTTTACATAATTTATCAAATATCTCTGAAGTTAGTAGTGTGAAATCAAAGTTACTTCAAACTAAACTAAGCTAGATTATAATGATCAACCTATTATATTTATCTCAGCAAATTACAGAAACTCAAAACCATCGGACTATGCAACTTTAATTCCCTTGGGTGATTGGTATTCTCTGGATGGGACTATATTTGATTTTTCTTTTCTATTTTTTAAACACAGTATTTGGCAGAGCGGAGACAAATCGCCACCGAGACTATCGAAATGATCCTGCAAACCTACTTCCCAGATGACTTTGAAGAACGCAAAAAGTTATATGAAGAGGAACTTGGACTTCTTGGAAGGTACGTCGAGATACCATGGTTATGGATACTCTATAAGTGACGAGTTGATGCTGATAAAGGACTATTTGGGCGGTCAACATTGGATAAAGAAGTTCAGAGGCCAAATGTGCCTTGCGATTGTATACACATCTGATACGGTGTGTGTACACTCAATTTTTAGTGTAAATGAATATTGTTTGATTATCAAGATACTATGTTCATTGTTCAGCCGCAAAGATAATGCATGCGTTAGTTTTTATATAAGTGGGTTATTCTCCAAAACTGGGCACCACATATTTGGTTTCCACATTACGATGCTGATAATTAAGTCTTTGTTTTATTGATAACAAGTCAAATAAGTATTGCAGCCTCTGTCTATTAGGTATGTTAGCAGTTCTACATGTATTGAATTTATCCCACAAAAGATATCAAAATTATAATTGTATCATTTTGCACTAGAGTGAAAATGTGACAATTTACACCATGCATGTAGCCAAACTTTTTTCAACTTATTTTTCAACTTTTTTCTTGTAAGTAATAACTTTGTCGGCTTAACAGTAATCAAGAAAATCTTGTTTGACTATGTTGTATATGTTAAAATGAGATTCTGGGTGTGTCTTTGATTTTCATGTTACACAAGTGATATTAATGTATTGCTCAATTTGTATAAGATCTAATTCAAAAAGTAAAATTCATTTTTGTCAACTCTGACATATGCACAACATGCATACCTTCATAGGACATTGGATTAGGCTATTATTTGGAAGGATTTTTGCTATTATTTGGAAGGTTTTCACTTTTGGTTTCCATGTCACACTTTGGTGCCCAGTTTTAGAGAATGACCCTATAGTATAATTTAACCAAATTAACTGAGGTCCGTAATATAGTAATAATTGTATTATAGTTGACAACTGGATGAGAGCAGTTCCAATCCCTTTGGATTGCTATGGGCGTGATGGAAATGGAAAATATCCTAAAGCAGGGTTCGAATACACATTTCTTGCCATTCCGTGGATAGAATGCTAACCATTATACTACATATATATCTATGTCACATATATGTTATGTAACGTATATATGCTATATATATGTCAGAAACAGTAACCTCCATATATATATATATGTTGTATAGCATATATATATATTTTACCTCGGTAAACAGCCTCAGGCTAGCCTCAGGCTAGGGAGAGGTAAGCACGTCCGGTACCAGCAATTAGCATATACAACTCACGACTGGATAACGTTGTCGTTGGGTTGCTCCGGCAAAATTAGTCTACATACAAGCAAATACGCAGTAAGTATAATAAAAACTGTGGTTAGCTTAATTATGATACATTAGAGCATCATTATGGAAAGTTTAGACTTTCGTTGGTCCAATTTGGACGAGTTATTTGGTTATAAAAAACCAAGGATAGAACACTCGAGTGGGTTTCTCGAAGGAACCAAACCGGTCATTAGCGGTTATGTCAACACCCGGGTCACCGTGTGACTATGGGTAGAGATGTGGGTTTCGCCCTATCTCATGTGGAAATTCTCTCGTACTCTAATAGAGAGTAATGTTGGAGATGCTCCTGGGTTTCTTTTATAGACTCCCCTAGACAAAACTTTTTCAGGCGTTTCTCCGAGTTTCGTAGCATTTTCTCCAACTTGTTGACGTTGTAGTCACAGGTGGGAGAAGTGTGCGGAACAGAGGGATGGGCGGGCCGATACACTGGTCCCGACCCCGCGTAAGGTTTGGGCTTGACCCACAACCCACGCACAAATTTAGCTTATTACGCCTGTGTTATAACGGTATAAACACGTTCTTTAACACCAATAGATGTCCAAATGAGTTTGAAACAACCATATTGTGACATATATATATACCGGGACTGACCAAAAATTGTTTGTTTCAGCTCCCGATGGCCACGAAGCGGAGTAACGCGCGGTGCAGCAGCAGCCGAGGGGCGTGTTCCGAGTGGAGTGGACGAGGAGTACGACTCCTCACCTGTGTTGTCGGCAGGGCCGTCGACACAGCCCCGGGCGCATATCCTCTCCCGACCCGGACGAGGACGCAGTGCCTGATGTGCCTGCGCCTCCAGATTGGGAGGCTCGCTTTGCAAGATTGGAAAGCCACATCTTGACTGCCAAATCGCCTGTGTCTCGGAAGCGGCGTAGGCCGAGTGTCCAAGAGGATTCATTTGAGGATTTCTTGGACACAGACTCGGCGGTGGAGCTTAAGGCTCCTCCTCCTCCTTCTCCTAAACGGAGGAAGAAGAAGAAACAGGTGATTTCTTCGGGTGATGAATTCACCAAGGAGCGGGCAGAGACTGGTTTGCGCAAAAAGCGGAAGACTAAGTCCAAAAAGAAGAAGAGGAAGAGGAAATATTCTTCTTCTGAGTCGTCCACTGAGTCTACTTCTACGGAATCAGACTCAGACACCATATATGAAGGGGTCTATGGCGGACATTGGCACTAAAGTGGCTAAGAAGGTGGAGAAGCCAAAGGCTAAGCGGGTTAAAAACCACTACGCTTATGCGCGAGACCGTGAATGGTCATTTTCGCACGTTCAAACCGGCGGAGGTTATCTCCAAGTTAGGAGATGAGTTAACAGGCATAAAGGGTGTTCCCAACTCCATCATTAAAGAAATGGATCGGGATGTCAATATGACGGATGACCGTAAGAAGTTTGAGGATGTGTTGCACACAGTGCATAAGGCAGTGTTGGCTACCCTAACAGCTATGGACAAAGGCATTGCAGTGCTAGCGGCGGCAGGTAATTACCTGTCGTTTCGAAGATATGAAAATGTCTTCAAGTCAGTTTGCACAGATGCTGGCAAAGAAGTGGCTCGCTCTAAGAAGGTTACCGATAATGAGGGGAAGGAGTTTACGCTCTATCTTGCTCCAGAGCCGATTAAAGGGAAACCTTTAGATAACACCAAGATGTCTGGCGGTCAACTACAATACCTCTATAAAGAGGTAGAGACTGCAGCCAAGAGTGGCAAAAACATGGATGGCAAGAAGAAACAGGAAGCTCCTCGTTTCAAAAAGTCACGAGGGGATTTTCGTCCACGACGGTTCACCAGAGGAACCAGACCGAGTTCAAACTTCGGTCAAGGGTTTCGGGGCCGGGGCGCTCGCCCAGGCTGGACCGACAACACCGCACGGCCAATAGGCCGAGGGTTCAACTCGTCGAGACCTTTCCCCAGGGGCGGGTCCAAGTAGAGGTCCAAACACAAACTTTACAAGTCCCTGCAGCCTCTAAAAACACACAAACTGTAAGCAACTTTGTGGCTGGTAATATTAGTAATCATATTTCTGAGTGGCACAAAATTACTAGTGACCAAGAAATTATAGAAATAGTTAGGGGTGTTCATAATTCCCTTTACACAAATTCCTGTACAAAGTATAATACCTTTTCCATATAACATTCAACCAGTTGAACGAGACGCACTAACTAAACAGGTACATAAATTCTTTGAGAAAGGAATTATACAAAAAGTGACACACTGTTCAGGACAGTTTATTTCAAACATTTTCTCGAGACCGAAGCCTAATGGTGATGTTCGAATGATCCTGGATTTAACAATCCTTAATAAAAGGGTGGAATATCGACATTTTAAAATGTTCTCTCTAGATACGGCACGAGATCTGATTACACCAGATGCGTGGATGGCTAGTGTTGATTTACAGGATGCATATTATACGCTTCCCATAATGGAACAATACCGAAATTTTCTTCGATTTATTTGGGATAACCAACTCTATGAGTTTACCTGCATGCCGAATGGCTTAGCTTGTGCGCCACGTTTATTTACTAAATTGCTTAAACCTGTTTTCTCGGTAATGGTGAGGAAGGGTCACATAATGTTTCCATACATAGATGATTCTTTTATTATAGCATCAACACAAATTGGTTGTGTGAATGCAGTTTTGGATTTATGTGCATTACTCACTAAATTGGGGTTTTATGTACATCAACAAAAGTCAGTTTTTAAACCAACAAAACAACTCAAATGTTTAGGGTTTATTCTGGATACACAGTCCCTTACAGTGTCGATAACAGAACAAAAACTAATTAAGTTTATGACTACAGCGACTCAGCTTATTAAGTTATCAAAGCCAAAAATTAGACAGGTTGCTGTTCTTATTGGCATAATGACCTCATATGCACCTGCTGTGTTATATGGGAAGGCCCATATTAAAGTCGCTAGAAATAGATAAAAATTTAGCGTTAACACAAACTAAAGGCAATTTTGAGCGAAAGATGTTTATTTCGCAAGAAGGGTTACAGGATATTGGATGGTGGATGCAACATATAGCAAGTTCACCAAATCCAATCCGCATGGCGGAACCTAATACAGTATTTACTACTGATGCTTCGTTAGAAGGTTGGGGAGCTCATCGAGATGGGGTCACAACAGGAGGTAGATGGCTTGATGATGAAAAATCAGACTATATTAATGCACTAGAATTGCGTGCTATTTATCTGGGCTTACGTAGTTTAGTAAAGATAAATAAATCACAGGTTAGAATACTAACTGATAATACTACTGCCATGGCATATATTCGTAACATGGGTGGAACCAAATCAAAGTCTTGCAATCAGTTATCTAAACTGATTTGGAACTGGGCACAGGCTCAACAAGTCTGGCTGACTGTAGCGCATATTCCAGGGTCACAAAATACACTTGCAGATTATAAAAGTAGAAATTTCCATGACCATTTAGAGTGGTCTCTCTCTACACATTTGTTTAACTTCGTTTGTGAAAATGGGGTACACCTGAAGTTGACTTATTTGCATCACGAAATAATAACAAGTTACCCTGTTATGTTTCTTGGCATCCTGAACCGGATGCTTGGAAAGTAGATGCGTTTGCTATTACTTGGGAAAATAATTATTTTTATATTTTCCCACCATTTAGCATTATCAGCCGAGTAGTGAGAAAAATCGGCTTGGAAGGGACACATGCGATACTGGTGGTGCCCGATTGGGACACGCAACCTTGGCTGCCAGCAGTTTCACAACTGGCAAAAGATCGTATACGATTCCCAAGAAAACTCGGGAATCTGACGCACCACGGACCGCTAGTGGTTCACGGCGACGTGTCAACGACGCCCCTATTGGCATTCCTTTTCTAAGGAAGCAGCTACAGCAATTTGGATTGGACAGAATTACTGAGGATAGGATAGTATCGGATGCCTGGAGGCGCAGGAACTGTCAAAATGTATACAACCTATTTAAAGAAATGGGGTGTACATTGTTTGTTAATGAAAGTTAAACCAACAAATCCAAAGATTTCACAAGTAGCTCGGTTTCTCTTCGTTCTCTAGAGGATGAAGGACTTTCCTTTGGATCGATTAATGCGGCGAGGTGTGCGTTATCAATTATATTACCTAGAATTGATGGCGAAACAGTTGGAAAACATTATGTTATTTGTTATTTACTTCGTTCAATTTATCAAAGGAATCCTCCAAAACCAAAGTATAGTCGGTTTTGGGATGTTTCTATAGTATTTAAGTTGTTTTCAGGCTTGGCCTCACAACTCGTGGTTAGATATAAAACAGTTAGGTTTTAAGGTTGCGGTCCTGTTATTGTTAGTAACCGGACACAGAGGACAGACGATTGTTGCTTTAATCCTTAACTGGATTAGAGATAGACAAGCAACAAGCTACGTTTGATTTAGAAAAATTGCTCAAATCGAACACGTTAGGTGACCCTTTATCAACGGTTCACTTAGACTGTTTTCCGAATGATCGGAAATTATGTGTTGTGTCGGCCATACGGGCTTATATATACAAGACAAAGGATTTACGTGCATCACAACAACTATTAGTGAGCTTTATAAAGCCACATAAGGCGATTTCACAACCACACTTGCCAGATGGACAATTACGGTGTTGAAATTGGCTGGAGTGGATACGAGTAAATACTCTTCCCACTCAACTAGAGGAGCCATGGTCTCCAAGGCACGGGTGCTTGGTATTTCTGTGAAAAGAATACTAGCGCATGCAGGCTGGAAGACGGCTAAGTCGTTTGCAAAACATTATAATAAACGACTAGAAACAGCCTACCGGCGTTGCAAAGCGTCTTCTCGCCAACTAAACAAAGAATAGGTGAGAACAAAAAATTTAGAATGTTATAATAATAAGAAAGAATGATATTAAGGATAAAAATGAATTATGTAAAGGTCTCCCTAGCCTGAGGCTAGCCTGAGGCTGTTTACCGAGGTAAAATAGTATAGTTATACGAGTCTTACCTTGGTACAGATGATGGATAACTGTTGTTTTACCGAGGTATAAGCCTCGGATAGATGTGGGCTAGGGCCCTCCCGCCACACCCTGCCACATCTATTCCGTTGGTGTACCTTTTCGGTAAAGTAATAGTATCCATTGTTTGAAAGTCATTTTTATCCTCAATAAGTAGGTTAAGATTGCTGGTACCGGACGTGCTTACCTCTCCCTAGCCCACATCTATCCGAGGCTTATACCTCGGTAAAACAACAGTTATCCATCATCTGTACCAAGGTAAGACTCGTATAACTATACTATATGTTATATAACATGTCATGTATAACGCATTATGCGAGTATAAAGGCGCGGAATGGAATTATTTCCTTATTATTACACTATACACTGTATTGTATATGTGTCATGACGGGTGGCGCCATCTCCGGCGCTCCCCGGTACCTGTATACCCGGAAAACATCACTCGCGTCGAAGGATGTGGTATATATGGCAGAAACTGTAGCCTCAATATATATATATATGTATGTATGTATGTATGTATGTATGTATGTATATATATATATATATATATATAATATACAGTATCTGCTCTGTATGCCATATATAGATATATGGCAGAAACTCGAAGTTATTGAATTATGCAACTATAATCAATGAATGTAACAAACAAAAGCAAACAGAAATCTATGCAGATCACTATCCGGCTGTGGGTGCTACAACTGTGTCATCCCGTTGCTGTGTTCAGGGTTGATGCTGGTCAGATTGAAATCCCCATCTTCGTGTGTACTCTCGGCTACCCGTCCATCTCGTGCCCGCTGCACGTGTTCGAGCCTCGGTACCGGCTCATGATTCGTCAGTGCATGGAGTCGGGCACACGACAGTTCGGCATGTGTATCGCCCTCAGCAACGACGAGTAAGTCAGGCGCGCCCAACATAGGGCTCTTAATGTGTGTGTGTGTGTGGGGGGGGGGGTGCTCCGGGGAGGGGGGAATTATGGGTCTGGTGCTGTCGCGAGTCACTTGTAGAAAATTGAGAGTTTTGGGTTTAGTTTTTAAGTATTTCTTTTCCAGCCTATTATGAATATTGGGCTGGGTTTTTGTTTTTCTCACTTGGCTGTATTTTCATTGTTCATCAAAAACGTGGTTTCGCGCGTATTTGGCTCGAACACATAAGTCATTGAAAGCCCTGTTATTATTATGATTAGTATTAGTAGTAATAGTAGTAGTAGTAGTAGTAGCAGTAGCAGTAGCAGTAGCAGCAGCAGCAGCAGCAGCAGCAGCAGCAGTAGTGTTATTCATTTAATTAGTAGTAGTACTAAAAGAAGCGTTATTAATAGTAGTAGCAGTAAAAACGTTATATTATTAGTAGTAGTAGAAACGTTATATTATTAGTAGTAGTAGAAACATTAGTAGTATAGTAGTATTAGCAGTAGTAATGGAAGTGTTATTAGTCGTAGCAGTGGTAGAAGTAGAAACGTTATTAGTCGTAGAAGTAGTAGAAGTAGAAAGGCTATTAGTACTATTTTTTAATCAAATTTGTTGCTACATTTGTTGTTTAAGCAGGAGAAATTTCAATATCAGACGATTGGTCTTCCTCATTCCACTGCTCTTTGCCCTATGCTAATAATGCCAGGCGTCTGACTAGGAAGCGAAAAGTATCAATTTTTAAGTCATTGGTTTCACTCGACCAGGGTTCGAACCCACGATCTCTCAACACGGGAGACGGACGCTCTAACTCATTCGGCCATCCCGTCTGGCTATTATTATTTGTAGTAGTAGCAGTAGCAGTAGCAGCAGCAGCAGCAGTAGTAGTAGATGATACCGTCAACCTAACATATCTAAAAGAAATATGGGAGTAACTCAAACCCATCACATCATACAATTAACGATATAGCGAATGGTAGACAGGAAGTGTGAACACTTATTTGTCTCTCATTTTTGCTTGAGTGCAAGTGAATAAGCAACACAAGGAGTAATTAGTAGCATGTGGTGAGTAAGGGGTCAAATTTCCCTGGATCATCAGCCCATGCTTTTTCTAATCTATTCTTGAATGAATTAATTGACTCGGCATCAATAACATTTTGTGGGAGACTGTTCCATATATTTATGCTCCTGTTTGAGAAACTATGTTGCCTTAACTTTGAAATGGCTCTGGGTTTTACTAGTTTGAGAGTATGGCCCCGACTGCCTTCTCTTTTATTCAAGGTGAAAAATTTGTTCATATCTATTTTATCAAAACCCTTCATAATCTTAAATACTTCAATTATGTCACTTCTTTTCCTTCTGTAGGAAAGGGTAGGAAGTTTCAATTCCCTAAGCCTTTGTTCATAGGGTAGGTCCTTTATAACTGCAACTAATTTCGTTGTAACACACTTGACGATCCCCTTCCAACGGTCAGGATTGTATACCAAGTTCATGTGATTGCAGATTTCTTTTGATGCCTATCTGATAGTGAGAGACAAAAATTAATTCAAATTCCATTTTAATGGCACTTTCAGCAAAGACTTTTCCGAAATCGGGACAATGCTGGAGATTCGGAGTGTGCAGTATTTCCCCGACGGCCGGTCGGTAGTCGACACAGTCGGCGGA
This sequence comes from Branchipolynoe longqiensis, assembly GCA_030323885.1. Taxonomy (NCBI): domain Eukaryota; kingdom Metazoa; phylum Annelida; class Polychaeta; order Phyllodocida; family Polynoidae; genus Branchipolynoe; species Branchipolynoe longqiensis. The sequence continues at coordinate 27,800,774 of CM059191.1, forward strand.
CGCCGCTTCAAGGTCATCAGCAGAGATCACCGGGACGGCTACAATACCGCCAAGATTGAGTTTCTCAAAGACAAGGCAGTTTCTGAGGGTCCCACACTTGAAGGTAAGAGTGTGTTTAATGGCGGGATGCAGCCATGGCAGAATCAGTTAAGAGCGCTGGCTGGCTTCCTGTGTGGGCGTTCCTATATTTAAGCTCGACCCAGAAAATTTATACGTGTCACTGTCTACTCAAGTGCTTGACGTTAACAGGATAGAGCATGACCAAGATTGAGTTTCTCAAAGAGAAGGCGGTTTCTGAGGGTTCTGAACTTAATGTAAGAGCTTGTTTAAAAACTGGAAGCAGACCTATGTGAAGAGCCATGGCCGAATCAGTAAGAGCGCTGGCTGCCTTCCTGTGTGGGAGGTCATCTCTTTGAAGCTCGACCAAGTCAAACTAATGGTGCTGTCACATTACGACGCTTCGCGCCAACGTACGTCGATGTGTGTGATTTTTTTTGCGCTACGTCCAGATACGTTAGTATGCGTTACGTGCACGTTAGGCACGCGTTGGTATATGTTGATCTATGGCGATGTTCAGAGGCTCGCATCAAGGGGTCGGCAAAGTTTTGTGCTTGCACAAAACTTTCGACGTACGACAACGCGCGGGTACCAATGTTATGACGACGTTAGGCGGACATCGAGATATGTTAGATGTGTGTTTGAGGAATGTTGCTCTGACATTGTGTTATGTTGGCATACGTTGACTTTTTTTCCTGTGACATCGAGGGTTCTGTCAGTGTGTCGGTAACGTTCCACCGTCGGGAAGCGTTACCCACGCGTTAGGCCAACGTCGCACGTGCTGATTGCACGCTGGCACCACGCCAACACGCGCCGAAATGCGTTGGAGTGTCGTTGGTCACACGTTGATCACACACTGGAGTGTCGTTGGTCACCTGTCGATCACGCGCTGGGACAACGCTCTCAAACGTCATGCAACATGTCGGTCGGTTGCTAGCGGAGCGCTGGAATAACATTATGCGAAAGCTAGGAACACCCCGCGCGCGAGTGAGGCCCGTTCCCACATGTTGCGCCCACCTTTTTTTGTGTTTTTTTCTCACGCGTCGATATACGTTACCACAACGTCGGGTGCACGCTACCACTACGTTGCGCTGACGTCGAACTTTTCCCATCGCACCGAAAAGTTTGACGTGTCTTGACGAAAAAAGTGATTTTGAGCGTTGGCTGCACACCGGCGAGATACGTCGTAGTATGACAGCACTATAATGACTTACAAAATGTCTTAAGTGTCGCTATTTACTCGACTGCTTGTCGTTAACAGGCTAGGGCATGGCCTGGGTTGCTCAATATCGGGATAATATGACTGAGTGGGATATTGTGTATAGTGGCACCGTCTCCCAGTTTGGCAACACTATAAACACCTCTGACCGCCCCCATGGCTTCCAAATCTTGCTCGTCTTTGTTACTCATCCCAATGTATTTGGGAAATTACCTTTAAATTAGCTGGTTAATTAACTTTATATTAACTCTTCATGTCAGAGTGTCGTGTAAATTTCAATGTCGGCATGTGAATGTGATTGACAGAATATATATCACTAGCTTTTCATTGAGAATACAGCCTTTGCTGCCGACATAGTATTAAACCATCAGAAATCAATCAATCAATTATATATATGATGTATACTGAATTATGCGGATATAAATAATATAGAGAAGAATATGTATTCTCATGTGCTCCATCTCTATATGTTTTATATATAATTCTTGACCTTTACGCGACGGCATTCACTTGCTGTGAGATGTGTGTATATAAATAATATATACACACACACAGACACACACACACACATATACAAGCATGCACGTCCACAACTTCCATTTCCCTTCCCTCCCACTGTCCGTCTCCTCCCCTCCCTTCCCCTTCCCCTCCCATTTCCCCTGCTCTCCCTGCCCGCTGCCCTGCCCTCCCATGCCCTGCCATCCCCTTCCCTTCCCTCCCCTCGCTTCGCCTCGCCTCGCCTCCCCCACACACACACATACGTACACATACAGACACATGTGCACATACAGACACATGTACACATACACATATATACACACACATGGACACATATAAATATATACACACACATGTACATATACACGTACACACAGACACATGTACACACACACATATACACGTCAACACAGACACATGTACACAGACACATGTACACATGCATACAACCACACATACACACACAAAAGTTCAAAACACCCGAACCAGCCACCACACCAACTGACGCTCCTGTTACCCTCGCCCGCCAGCCCTGCGCCAGATGCACACGGACGTCTACGCCGAGGCCCACAACTGGTTCACGTCGCTGCCCGAGTCGCCCAAGGCCCGCATCCGGCACCACTTCGGCGACTTCCCGCAGCTGGAGCCGGGCCACCTGGCGCTGGAGCAGGGCCCCGTGTGGCTGTGGTGGGTGACGGCCGTCATGCCCCTGGAGCACCGCGCCCAGCTCACCATCCTGTCCATGACGTGCCTCCGGGATCGCCTGGCCGCAGTGCACCGCGTCCTCGCCTACGTGAGGCGGAAGCGCCCGCGCTGACTAGGCCTGTCTGCCGGCGCGCTGTTCGGGGAGAGCCCGGTGCGCCGGCTGTTGCTACTCGGTGCCGTGCTGCTGCTCGCCGCGCTTCTGCACTCCCTCGGAGCAGACCTGTTCGGCGGCGGGCAGAGCGGGCCGAGCGTCAGCGGCATGAGCCACGCTCCGCGCTTCTAGGCAGGCGCAACCTGCCCACCACACCGCACCCCGATGGACACTGTCCCGCCTCCCCTCCCCTCCCCTCCCCTCCCCTCCTCCCTCCCCTCCCCTCCCCTCCCCTCCCTCCCCTCCCTCCCCTCCCGTCTCTCCCTCCTCCCCCCTCCCTCCCCTCTACCCCTCCCCCTCCCCTCCCCTCCCCTCCCCTCCCCTCCCTCCCCTCCCCTCCCCTCCCCTCCCCTCCCCTCCCCCCGTCCCCCCTCCCCTCCCCTCCCCTCCCTCCCTCCCTACCTCTCTCATCTTCCTTCCCACCTCACTCTGAACCCAAATATTCGGTGCTGAAAACGATTTATTTTACTACGTGCACTTGTATTTAGTTCCTTCAGTTTTAAAATATAAAATGGATATATTGCTCTTTGATACACATAACACGTCATGTTTAATCTGAAAACAAATAAGAAGCCGGGTACCAGGTTCATTCGAGCTGGGGAGTTCGGGTTAACTGCGTCTGACTCATGTTGCTGGCATAGCTCAAGGGCTGGTTCCCTGAGTGTTGTTGAGCTTGTCGCCGGAGTCGGGCACTGTTTGGTATGAGGTCGGGTTGACATTTTGAAATCCATTTGTTTCGAGCAGAAAACCTGGACACAGAAACACAATCTTGCCTGTTCTGATGGTCTTGAGTTTCGGCGATATTTTTAGGTAAACATGTATTGCATTGATTGTTATAATCTACCATACTCTAATTTGAAGTACCTTTGGTTAGAATATATATTTGAAGTGAAAACATGTCAAATACATGTTGTTTGTACATTGAAACACTGGACTGCTTCAACAGTTACTGGTTCTATTAAATTCACTTAGAATTCCCGTCTACGCAATAATACTTTTGTCGATTCCCGGTGCCCTCCCCACCTCTGCCAATTTGGATTTCCACTGCTGTGTATAACTTACAGCGTCATCAAAGGCCAGTTGCTCTCATACCATATCTATCTGGTGTGGGAGGTTAAAAATCCCTTGGGTCGGTAAAAGTGTAGGCTCGGGCTTTCTGTCGACAAACTGTCTAATGGTGAAAACAAGTCTATTCAGACTTATCCATGACAGGCAGTATAAATCTTCAAGAAAAAAATTTCAATTTAATAGAGCCTATCACTTGTCTATGGTAGCCCACTTTTTGACATACATGTCTACATTGATTTGGCACTTCGAATATCTTCACAGCTAACCCTTTAAAATAAAAGTTACTTGAAGCTTATGTAAAGTAGATTGTAATTAGCTTCTAGAAATAGATGGCAGAAGCTCAAAACCATCGGATTATCCAATATTAAGTGAAATTGAATTAGAAAAAAAAGAAGCTAAATTGTATCTTAGAAATCGTTGGGGCAATGGTGGATGAAGCATTCGACCAATAGTTTGCCTTGAGTTGGATGTAGATAAATTTATCGTACTTTCTGTTACCTCAAAATCCACTGATAATGTTACATATGCAGGGTTCCTGCGGATCCTTAAAAAGTCTTAAATGTGGTAGCTTTTCTGTGAATGGTCTCAAAAAAGTCTTAAATTGGATTTGGTCACAGCAATATTTTTTCAGGATGTTTTACCAGCAATCCTCACAAAGCACAAATACCCGTGGAGCTGAAATATCCATAGATTGCATCACCTCACTCATTTCTGTTAATATTTAATTAAAGATGTATGTTACATTTGTTGTGAAAATAGGTCTTAAATTGTATCAAAATTGGTATTAAAAAGTCTTAAATTAAAAGGTCTTAAATGTGATTGGCTGCTATGTGCAGGAACCCTGATATATATCTACATCTATGTATAAGGTAGTTCATGCAATATATATAAGATAGTTCATGCAATATATATATATATATTCTGTCTATGTATACAGTATATATATGTGTGTATATTGGCTGAATTATTTGATATGGATGGCAGTATAATTTGATTAAAAGAATAAATAACAGCTACTGCAGACACAAATTTTGAAATATTGTTACAAAATATGAATCCCAGAATATCTGCTTATTTAAAAACAACACTCCTTTTATATAGTGATGACCTCCTGTGTTTTGTTATTAGGTAAGGCTGTCCCAAATCTACAGTGCCATGTGTTAACTTCAGCACATATATCGGCTATTTGTAAATTTAACTTCCATTGATTACCATTTCTGCCTCTCATGACTAGATTGTAAATTATTCTTACTATTGTATATGTATGTACATGTGAATAAATGTATATATAGACATATATGTATACATAAGTACACACATGTATATGTATACATATACTTGTACACTTGTGTATGTATATATATATTGTAATACACATCAGTATTATATGGAGTCATATAATATGTGTTCAATGCCCTCCAAGAATCCTGAAGAAAGGGTGTTTTATTTTTAAAGTTTTAATTCTATATGAATTAACTTGGTATAATTCCATTAATGAATAATTTCTGTTGGCTGTTTGCTGCTGGTATAGAAGTATCTGCTGAGCTCGGTACCAGTATCTGCAGATAGTTGTGAATGAGATTCCTTTATTTGTAAGATATATTTATTCTGCACCCTGTTATATTGTTGTGTTCTATAAGACGGCAGACTTGAGTTTAGTCATGTTCAAGATATGATGGTTATCGATTGTCAGTGTCTGATGAGTGATAAGATCAATTGTGATGCTGATATTAGAGGGATCTTTTACTGTGGGTTAATTTTGTAGTTAATGATGTTTTCCTCGTTCAATTCTGACTTCACTGCTCGATGTGTACTGGAGTATACAGTTGATATGTGTAAGCGTCTGCTATATTGGTTTCGAGTGTCCAAAGTTACATATTGGTGGGGCATGATGACGTCAGAGTGTTTCTCTGGATATTATATTATTAAGTGTAAGTTTAAAGTTGCATAGCCGATGGTTTTGAGTTTCTGCCCAATATGTTTTTTTAAATGCTATATGAGCCTGTCTCAAAAAGTGCTAACTCTTCGTTTTTTTGTCCATAGTAACGATTGACACAAAACAGCACAGAAACAGTTACACTGAAAACACAAGGACATTTGCTTCAAATCAATATGTATTCTATTGGGATTATGAAACATCATGTAAAAAACAAATCAGTTTATCCCGAGCAAATGCATAAGTAGATAGTGTGTTGATCGACTATGAACAAAGTTTTGTCCCATATTGCTTAGCACCTTTTGAGACAGTCTCATATATATATATGTGTGGTATAAGCAATTATACGAGTATAATTATCCGTAAACCGATTACCCATGAACTGCATCCTCAGTTCACACTGACACTACACAACTAATGACACTCATCTACTCAAGCAACTGATCAGGCCTTCTGCCTGTTCTTCCTAGGATGGCTCGGCCTCACGCCTGTACCACTCGCTCCAAAAGATTTTAGATTCTCAGTCCAAGTGGACTGATTGCATCACCACTTGTAAAAAAAACTTATATATATATTTAAAAAAAATTTAATTGTGAGTAAATGTTGCTGTCATTTCAAACAAATTTAACCACTTCGTGATTACATCTGAGATAAATGTTGCTATTATTCGACGCAGATTTGACCATTTCAGAATTTCATTAAAGTTTTAGTGAAAGCACTTTTCTTTTGACGAACGAAAGTTAGAAAATAAATTCTAACAATTCCCCGTGAATATGGCATTTGCTGACACTACAATGTTAACCCATCATCGACCAATCGACTTTTATTTTAAACGGTTAGCTTTAAAGATATTTGAAATGAAAACATGCAAAATAAATGTTTCATTGATTGATTGATTGGTGGTTGCTTTACGCCGTGTCGGCAGCATAGGCCATATTCACGGCGAGAAATGTTTGTTTTTTGTTCAAACCATCGCTTTTACATGTAAAAGCAGACAATCAATTATGTGCCAATAGACACTAATTAAATTAGAAAGCTCACAATCATATATCTGTGGTCAAGGGAATCAAATTCCCATAGAAAAAGAAAAGTTTCATTAATAATTAATAGAATCCATTTAGTAAACTATATAAGGTGGTACAGTCCAGCTGCCCTCAAAAAGGCTAAAATGTTTTCCTGTTTTACCTTAGTAAAAAATAAATGTTGATGGGCGCATCGAAATGATAGGCTTCAGAAATGACAGGTTATGTTAAATTGACTTGATATTACGACTATGCGTCAATAAATGTTTAAAATGTACACCAGTATCTAAGTTAGATATGTATGATTGAATCTAGATGAGTGCTTTGGTTTAGACAATTTGATGCTTTCATCGGACTGTGCAGCTTTAAGTATGTGAGATTATCTCTGCTTTCAGTGTATATGTGTAGAAATGAGTGGTCCAACGCAGATCAATTTGAGTCATAGATTTTCTGTGGTTTTACCTGAGGACCGAATATGGATGTTAAAATTGATAATATTTTCATATATTAGTCAAATTTATTGAGTAACACCAACTGGGAGAAGATGAAAAATGCTTTTCTTTTAAAGAAGACTGTTCCAGCGGCGTTTGTGCTACAGACCATTAGGATTGCAGTGCTAATCTAATGTTGTATCAATTCTATATCATTAAGGCTATCCGATGACAATAAGTTAACTTTAATATTTTTAAGTCGGATAATCCGACGGTTTTGAATTTCCTCCATATTTATTTAGTAAATATATTAAGCTGATTGTCATTATCTATTTTACTTTGGTTTTCTTCTTCTTCGCCTGTTGTGGCATCAGCGCCCACCCACGCAAACACCTCCTCAGCCGTGTCGTAGATGAACGCGTCGCCTACCGCCCAACTTTGGGCATAGGCCACAAACAAGGGCTCTCCAGTTTTCCCGGTCCTGGGCCTTGAGTTTCTTGTTTGTGATTCTGTAACATTGTTCTTTGTTCCGGGGTGGGGTTGTTGGCCCCACGCCCAACCCCCAACCTGGAGGACCAGTTGCTGCTCTTAGTCTGTCCTCTACCATGAGTCCTGCCCGGCTTGGTTAAACCTGCCAGGGGGCTAGCCCCCGCCGGTATAGCTCTCATGGTCACGGAGGCACACAATCCTCCCCCCCCCCCCCCGCCCCCCACGACAAGGTAGCAACACATTCGGGGGTCTTTGGTTTTGGGGTAACTTTTATTTTAACGGGTTAAAATTGAAAACGTGTGAATATAACGATGGTGTGCATACCAAAATGCTGGAAATCATATGCTTCAGTCGTAACAGGTTCTATTAAATTTGACTTAATGTTCCTTCTATCGGCAATAAATGTTTAATGAGTGCAACAGTATCAAAGTTGGATATGTTGGATCAAATATTTGTTTGTTTGGGTTTTATGTCCAATCAACCTTTAGGATCATCAGGAAGGGTACCGGTTTGCGGCAGTGTCATGGTGATTTTCTAGTGCTGCCCCACTAGGAGAATGTGCTGGCAACACCATGGCTGGATATCCCACTCAGTCGCACTAATTCCGATACTGACTAATCCAGCCCTTTCCCTATCTTAGTAATGCTGAGTGCTGTGCTAGGTAGCAACAAGTATCAATTGTGTAATTCATTAGGTTTACCCTGCCGAGGTTCGACCCTAATACCTCCTACCCAGGAAGACAGCCCAGCACTATTACAGTTTCGGCCATCCTGTCCAGTTTCTGGGTCAAATGTTAGCAAGTGCTTTGGTTTCGAAAATGTGGTGATATCGGGTTATGCCGCTTTAAGAGAGAACTTAGGAGAGGTAGTAGTTAAACTTAAAGTTGTATAGTCCGATAGTTTAGAATTTCCGTCATTTCGAAGATAAATATATTAAATTGATTGTTATAGTCTACCTAACTATTGTTTGAAATAACTTTCATTTTAAATGGCTAACTTTTGAGATATTAAGAGCGCAAATATGTAAAATATATTTTGGCAAGCATGCCAAAACACCGTATGCTTCTGCAGTAACAGGTTCTATTAAATTGCTTCAGTATTCCCTTCTATGTGGTAACAAATGCTTAATAAGTGCATCAGTATCTAAGTTCGATATGTAGAATCAAATCTAAATATTTGTTTTCATTTTTAAAATTTGATGTTTCATCGACTATGCAGCTTTAATGTACAGCATCATGCTTGTTTGGATACAGGTGTCAAGGTGTCATACACATACAATTAAGCAGGTGAATGCGGTGGTCACTCTACTCATGGTAACACTGATGATGTGTTCAAACTTCAGCCATTGACTGATCTCACTCACACTCGCAGGGTGCCACTGTCGAGTGCATGCAGCCTCACTTTCAAATGCAATCAAGATCAGTGCTGAGAAATCTGCAATTGCAATAAATGCCTAGTGAATCACTAGAGGTGCGAAGACTCACCAACACAGCTGTAATAATTACTGGCAAACCTTTCACACACAGTCCCGAGAGACCTGCAATTGCTCTAAGCGGTCGGCCAAAAATAACACCCAATTTTCACAATATCTATTCTTGTTGGGAAATAGCAAAATTATATTATTGGAATAAGGCTTTCACTAACTGATTTGGTTTAGCATCCAGACACATAACAGTAAACCATGACATTGCTTAGGCTCTGCTAGGATCAGTTGTACAACTAATCTTGTTTTTGAAGCAAGGTGGCGAGAGTGTGAGATTGGTCAGTTGCGCAATGCAAGCTCCCGACTCTCCCCAGTACCAAGCTTTAGAAGCCATGTTACTATTATTGAGTTGCACTCACCTCCACAGGTAATGTGCCACATGATACAGGTAGTGTTGTAGCTTAGATAGTCTCACGGTAAGGACGCTCGCCCCGGAATGACAGGAATGTTGGTTCAAGTCCCACTCTAGGCAGGATATACCTAGTTTGTTTGCAATAGTGCCCACTACAGTACTGTACGCCCTATATATACCCTCACAGAGGGGCAAAGTCGGTGTACTTTATCATTTGTATTCGGCGACCCTCTCTCTTGGGGAGGCGGGGGGGGGGGGGGGGCTTTATGCTCTTCTGTGGCAGGTCAGGCCCCGTTACCGTAAACACTCTTCTGACCCTTGTTATTTTACATATGTTAACACAGCTTGCATTGCCGGGATTTCATAACTTAAAAAAAAGAAACGGTCCAAAGCCCCAAAAAACTAAATTTCCATTACCATTTTTCCAACTAACTGAATAACTAATTAGAGATGTTTCAAAAGTGATTATTGTAATACCAAAATAAGCACTGGGTATGAAGAAATCATATTTTTTTAAAGAGATCATAATGTCCTCACTGCAATTTGGTTTTTTAACATCATTTTTAACATCTGCTTTTCAAATAACTTGAATGCAGTACCAACAATGGCTAGCCAATTTGCACTTGGATGAACTAAAGATATCGGAGAAGTTACATTGCTGCTGAGGTTTTTCACTTAATACTGTGAACAAAAATGATTGGCATTTTCAAGTGTGCCTAAATGCAAGCAAAGTGTGACAGTTTTAAGCACCACAAATTTCTAATTTCACGTGGAAAAAAACCCTAGATTTTTAAGCTCCTGGAAAATCATCATCATCATGCTGTCGGTCGCGATGTGACAAAGACTGCTTTCATTACTTGACTGCCGCTCTCCATTTAGCTCTCTGCTGTGAGAGTGATGTCCATGAGTCGGTCTTAATGTCTCTCAGCTTCAAGTTTGAAAAATACACTGGGAATTAATTTTCAAAACTGTCCAAAGCGGGTGTGAAACCTGTTTCCAGTTTATGTAGTTGAATTTAGACATTAGCAGACACGATCGGGAAGTGTGTTCTACCATAAGACTACCATTATGGCGTCACTCTCTGTATAAATAACTGCCACCAGATCTTGTAGCCTTGTCCCCTGGACTTAACAAAAATATACATTCATTAAATGCTACGAACTATATTATTAGTTCCAAAAAAAGCCATATATATATATTACGATGCACTTACTGAATGTCATCATTTTATGGGAATTTAAGTGACATAAAACTAGCCAATGATATACCAGATCGATAGCCTTTAAATAATCAATGTTTTCTGAGCAGATCCAACAGCAGTACAGTGACTGGTGGTTACAGTGTGAAGGGGTGGTGGCGCAACCATCGGAGCTGAGGTGGGGAGGCTGGAGCAGTAGATGACCATGAGAGACTCCCTCAGTCCATGGAGCTGAGTGAGTGATGAGGGAGAGGAGGATATTCCGGGTTATTATACTCGTATGATTCTTATACAGCATATATAGATATGTATGTATTTATATATATATGCACATACATATGAGTGTCTATGTAAATAATGGGTCATGTATTTGTGAAAGCTTTTGCTGCAACTTGTGTTACAGTTCTGCTTGTGACAAAGAACCATTTTCTTAGGCTTCACAACATATTGTACTAGTGAACGCATTGTCCTAGTTTGCTTTCTTTCAGTATCCGATGCTTTATTCCAATGTTTAGAAATCCAACTCAAAATCGTATTTCAGTGCATTCGATAAACATACTTTTTTTTGCTGCATTTGCCACTATGGTCCATATTATGTTGGACGAGTGGACAATGGGTGATTTCTGTTTTCTTTTAACTGCCACCCACAATTGCTACATGTATATAATATTCAAAAGAAATGCCTGTATGTGTCTGCTGAGATAATATATGCGTATAATGTGCATACAATAATAGTAAAAAGAAGTAGTTATGTAGACATGTATCTGATGTGTGTATATACGTGTGTATATTCCTATTAATCGACACAAAGCTATATATTCTATATACCCCTTGTGATTATAGGGGGATATACACTGACACAGTTTCTGATCAACTTTACTTTGAAGGACAGTATTTTTACATGGCTTCTATTTATATCAATGGACAAATAAGTGACTACTTAATGCCATATTAGTAGCCTAACCACCTCCACCACCACCACCACCACCTCCACCTCCAACAACAACACCAACACCTCCAATACCACCACCATCACAACCAAACCCACGTCCATCACCACCTCACTACCACACACTATCTCACTCACTACCACACACTATCTCACTACCATAAACTATTACCACCAGAACTACCTTCACACAGTATCAGAACCACCACCTCGCTACCACACTCCACCACCTCAGTACCACCTTACTACTACCTCACTACCACCTCACTATCACACACCACAACATCAGTACCACACACATAACCTCACTATCAGTATCACACACAACCACTTCAGTACCACACCCACCACCTCACTACCACACACAACCACCTCACTACCACACACAACCACCTCACTACCACACACAACCACCTCACTACCACACACAACCACCTCACCGCCACACAACCACCTCACTACCACACACAACCACCTCACTACCACATAACCACCTCACTATCACACACACCACCTCACTATCACACACAACCACCTCACTACCACACACAACCACCTCACTGCCACACAACCACCTCACTACCAGCTCTATCACGTCACTACCATCTCCACCACTTCACTCACCACCACCACCACCACCACCACCACAACCACACACTACTAGCAAAACTACCACCACACTATCTCACACACACGCGCACGCGCGCTCCCCCGCGCGTACACCAATACCATCGACTGCGCTCCCTGTTTAGCTCCAGAACCACGGCACTGCGTGGATTTAAGCCAACCTTCACCAATGGAAGGCCCGCCTGAACCCGATCCCATGTAGTGTTGTCAACCTCGATCTAGACTAGTCCCTGACAAACTCACTGAACTCACCCACTTGTTCACAAGGCTCTGTCTGTTCTTACAAAAGAAGTGTTGCATTCTTTGTCGTACACCTTCTGACATGCTCACCTGATCTGATAATTTGGAGTCTCTAATATTAATTTAGTTAAATTTAGATGAATGTATTGATGATTCAAATGGGCTTTTCTTTAACTTTACATTGAAGTAATTTTTATTTAAAGCGTTTTCTTTGGAGATATTTGAAGTAATGAAAACACGCTAAATTAAGAATTTAGGTGTGCATGCTGAAATACTAGCCATGGGATTTGTTTGGGGCATCGAACGGCAACATATAGTTAATGACAGCATCGGCATCTAGGCTGGATATTCTGAGCTTCTAATAGTTTATGATTTCATCGGATTATGCAGCGTTGAAGTATAATACGATGTTACCGCATCTGCGTATTTCATAGGTAGTTTGATTTTGGTAGTTAGCATTTGTTGGATCAGCGAAATGTCATTCCTTATGACCCCCCCCCTTCCCTCACCCATCCACCCCTACCTTACATTCCAGGTCATACCGTGTACACTAAGGATGACAATATATATATATTTTACCTCGGTATACAGCCTCAGGCTAGCCTCAGGCTAGGGAGAAGGAAGCACATCCGGGTCCAGCAATTAGCATAAACAACTCACGATTGGATTACGTTTCGTTGAGTTGCTCCCGCAAATTTAGACTACACACAAGCAAATACGCAGTAAGTATAATAAAAACTGTGGTTAGCTTATTTATGATGCATTATAGCATCATTATGGAAAGTTCAGAACTTTCTTTGGTCCTTTTTGGATTAGTTTATTCGGTTATAAAAAACCAAGGATAGAACGCTCTAGATTCCTTCTCGAAGGAACGAAACCGATTCTTAGCGGTTCTATCAACACCCGTGTGACCATGTGTAGAGATGTGGGCTCTGCCTCATCTCCTGTGGAAATTCTCTCGGACTCTAATAGAGAGTGTTGTTGGAGATGCTCCTGGGTTTCTTTTATAGACTCCCCACAAACTTTTCAACCGTTTCTCCGAGTTTCGTAGCACTTTCTCCGACCTGCTGGCGCAATAGTCGCAGGGGGGAGAAGTGTGCGGAACAGAGGGATGGGCGAGCCGATACACTGGTCCCGACCCCGCGTAAGATTTGGGCTTGACCCACAATCCACGCACAAATTTAGCTTATTACGCCTGTGTTATAACGTTCAATTGACACAATTGTGACATTTAGAAATACCGGGACTGACCATTCACTTGTTTCAGATCCCGATGGCCACGAAGCGGAGTAAGCGCGTTGCAGCAGCAGCCGAGGGACGCACTCCGAGAGGCTCGGACGAGGAGTATGACTCCTCACCGGTGTTGTCGGCTATGCCTTCACCACAGCGCGGGGCGCATATCCTCTCCGAGGCGGAAGAAGAGACAGTGCCTGAGGGCCCTACAGCTCCAGATTGGGAGACACGTTGGGCGGCTATGGAGAGCCATATTCTGTCTCTCAAGGCACCGCTGTCTCGTAAACGGCCATTGCCGATGTTCCAAGACGAGTCGGACTGGGAAGATTTCTCAGAGACAGACTCAGCGATGGAGCCTAAGGCTCCCCCTCCTCCTCCTCCTAAACGGAGCAAGAAGAAGAAGGTGACGAGTTCACCAAGGAACGAAATAAGACCGGGCTTCGTAAAAAGCGGAAGCCCAAGTCCAAGAAAAAGAAGAAGAGGAAAGATTCTTCTTCATCCGATTCCTCCCCGAATTCCACTTCGACGGAATCAGACTCAGACACACAATATGAGGGTGTCTATGCTGCCATTGGTGGCAAAGTGGCAAAAAAGGTGGAGAAGGCGAAAGCTAAGCGGGTGAAAACTACCACGCTTATGCACGAGACCATCAATGGTCATTTCCGCACGTTTAAAACCGGCGGAAATCATCTCCAAGCTAGGAGATGAATTGACGGGCATTAAAGGTGTCCCCAACTCCATCATTAAAGAGATGGACAGAGATGTCAACATGACGGAAGACCGTAAGAAGTTTGAGAGCGTGTTGCACATAGTGCATAAGGCGGTGCTCGGTACCCTGACGGCCATCACCCCGGTGGCAAATAGGATGCAACGAGAAAACAAGTTCTCGTCCTTGGCTAAAACCATGGACAAAGGCATCGCTACGCTAACGGCGGCAGGTAATTACCTGTCGTACAGAAGATATGAGAATGTCTTCAAGTCGGTTTGCACAGACGCCGGCAAAGAGGTGGCCCGCTCAAAGAAGGTCACGGACAATGATGGGAAGGAGTATACGCTCTTTCTGGCCCCAGAGCCGATCAAAGGGAAACCTTTGGATAAAACGAAAATGTTCGGGGGGCAACTACAATACCTCTATAAAGAAGTAGAAACCGCAGCCAAGAGTGGCAAAAACATGGACGGCAGGAAGAAGCCGGAAGCCCCACGCTTCAAAAGGTCATGAGGGGATTTTCGCCCACGACGGCTCGGCAGAGGATCAAGACCGGGCTCAAGCTTCAGCCAGTCTTTCCGGGGCCAGGGCGCCCGCCCAGGCTGGACCGACAACACCGCACGGCCACTGGGCCGAGGCTTCAACTCCCCGCGACCCTTCCCCAGGGGCGGGTCCAAGTAGAGGCCCAAACACAGACTTTACAAATCCCCGCGGCCTCTAAAACCACACAAACTGTAAGCAACTTTGTGGCTGGCAATATTGTTAATCATATTTCTGAATGGAACAAAATTACCAATGACCGAGATATTTTACAAATAGTTAAAGGTGTTCAAATTCCCTTCATACAAATTCCGGTACAAGGGAGAGTTCCTTTTCCCTATAAAATTGAACAAATTGAACAAATTGAACGAGAGGCACTAACTCAACAGGTAAACAAATTCTTTAACAAAGGAATTATACAAAAAGTGACACACTGCACATGCGAGTTTATTTCAAACATTTTCTCGAGACCAAAACCTAACGGGGACGTTCGAATGATTCTGGATTTAACGACCCTTAATAAAATGATCGAATATCGACATTTTAAAATGTTCTCGCTAGAAACGGCACGCGATCTGATTACACCAGATGCGTGGATGGCTAGTGTTGACTTACAAGATGCATACTACACGGTTCCCATAGCGGAACAACGCCGGAAATTTCTCCGCTTTCTTTGGAATGACCAACTCTATGAGTTTACCTGCATGCCGAATGGCTTAGCGTGTGCCCCTCGTTTGTTCACTAAACTGCTAAAGCCTGTTTTCTCAGTTATGGCGCGGAATGGTCATATAATGTTCCCTTACATAGATGATTCCTTTATAATGGCGTCAACACAAATTGATTGTGTAAACGCAGTTCGAGATTTATGTGCATTACTCACTAAATTGGGGTTTTATGTACATCCAAATAAGTCAGTGCTTAAACCAACAAAACAACTAAAATGTTTAGGGTTTATCCTTGATACACGCTCCCTCACAGTGTCGATAACAGAACAGAAACTAACTAAGTTTATGAACACAGGGACCCAGCTCCTTAAGTTACCGAAACCTAAGATTAGACAGGTCGCAGTCCTTATCGGGATAATGATATCTTATGCACCCGCTATTCTATACGGGAAAGCCCATATTAAATCTCTAGAAATAGATAAAAATTTAGCGCTTGCACGAACTAAAGGAAATTTTGAACGAAAGATGTTTATTTCTGAAGAAGGGTTACAGGATATTGGATGGTGGATGCAACATATAGCAAACTCACCAAATCCAATCCGCATGGCGGAACCAAATACAGTAATTACCACTGACGCTTCGCTAGAAGGTTGGGGAGCCCATCAAGATGGGGTTGCAACAGGTGGTAGATGGCTAGAAGATGAAAGGTCAGACCACATTGCGTGCTATTTATTTGGGCCTCCGTAGCTTAGTCAAGATAACTAAATCACAAGTTAGAATACTAACTGATAACACTACTGCTATGGCATATATCCGCAACATGGGTGGAACCAAATCAAAGCCTTGCAATCAGTTATCTAAACTGATTTGGAACTGGGCACAGGCTCAACAAGTCTGGCTGACTGTAGCACATATCCCAGGGTCACAAAATACACTTGCAGACCATAAGAGTAGAAAATTCCATGACCATTTAGAATGGTCCCTCTCTACACCTTTGTTTAACTTCATTTGTGCAAAATGGGGTACACCTAAAGTTGACTTGTTTGCATCACGAAACAATAACAAGTTGCCCTGTTATGTTTCTTGGCATCCCGAACCGGAGGCTTGGAAAGTTGATGCATTTGCTATTACCTGGGCAAATAATTATTTCTATATTTTCCCACCGTTTAGCATTATCAGCCGCGTGGTGAGAAAGATCAGCATGGAGGGGACACACGCCATACTGATTGTGCACGATTGGGACACGCAACCTTGGCTGCCAGCAGTTTCACAACTGGCAAAAGAACATATACGATTCCCAAGAAAAGCCGGGAACCTAACGCACCACGGACCGCTAGTGGTTCACGGCGACGTGTCAGCGACACCCCTATTGGCATTCCTTTTCTAAGGAAACAGCTGCAGCAATTTGGGTTGGACAAAATTACTGAAGACAGGATAGTAGCCGATGCATGGAGGCCAGGAACTGTTAAAATGTACACAACTTATTTAAAGAAATGGGGTGTACATTGTTTGCTAATGAAAGTTAAGCCAACAAATCCAACAATTGCACAAGTAGCCCGTTTTCTTCGGTCTCTAGAAGATGAGGGACTAGGGTTTGGGGCGGTCAATGCGGCAAGATGCGCGTTATCAATTATATTACCTAGAATTGACGGCGAAACAGTTGGTAAACATTATGTCCTTCATTATCTACTTCGGTCAATTTATCAAAGGAATCCTCCAAAACCAAAGTATAGTCACTTTTGGGATGTTTCTATAGTATTTAAGTTGTTTCAGGCTTGGCCTCACAACTCTTTGTTAGATATAAAACAATTAGGTTTTAAGGTCGCGGTCTTGTTACTATTAGTAACGGGACACAGAGGACAGACGATTGTTGCTTTATCCTTAACTGGATTAGAAATAGACAAGAAACAAGCTACGTTTAATTTAGCACAATTGCTCAAATCGAACACGCTAGGTGACCCTTTATCTACGGTTCACTTAGACTACTTCCCAAATGATCGTAAATTATGTGTTGTGTCAGCCATACGGGCTTATATATCCAAGACAAAGGAATTACGTGCATCACAACAACTATTAGTGAGCTTCATAAAGCCACATAACGCAATTTCAAGAGACACCCTTGCCAGATGGACAATCACGGTGTTGAAATTGGCTGGAGTGGATACGGGCAAATACTCTTCCCACTCAACCAGAGGTGCCATGGTTTCCAAGGCACGGTTGCTCGGCATTTCTGTAAAAAGAATACTAGCGCACGCAGGCTGGAAGACGGCTAAGTCGTTTGCAAAACATTACAACAAACGACTAGAAAAGCCTACCGGCATTGCAAAGCGCCTGCTCACCAACTAACAAGAATAGGTGGGAACAAAAACTTTGAATGATACAATTACTAATACAATGACACATAAACATGTTATAATAAGAATGAATGATATTAAGGATAAAAATGAATTATGTAAAAGTCTCCCTAGCCTGAGGCTAGCCTGAGGCTGTATACCGAGGTAAAATAGTATAGTTATACGAGTCTTACCTGGGTATAGATGATGGATAACTGTTGTTTTCCCAAGGTATAAGCCTCGGGTAGACATGGGCTAGGGCCCACCCACCACACCCTACCACGTCTATTCCGTTGTTGTACAATTACGGGAAAATCATAGTATCCATTGTATTGAAAGATCATTTTTATCCTGAATAAGTAGGTAAAGATTGCTGGACCCGGATGTGCTTCCTTCTCCCTAGCCCACGTCTACCCGAGGCTTATACCTCGGGAAAACAACAGTTATCCATCATCTATACCCAGGTAAGACTCGTATAACTATACTATACTATATATATATATATATATATATATATATATATATTATATATATATATATATATATGAGCGGCAATTTATGAACAGTGACATCTCTTTTAGACAAATAGTCATCTAAAAATAAATAAAAGCCCAATCTGCTAATGGATGAACTGCGGTATGTTTTTGTGTAAATACGGTGTGTGTAGTGTAGTGTATATGCATTAATTTTAATGTGTATATATATATATATATATATATATACATGAATACATATGTGTCCATATATACTTACATATATCTGTATATATAACAATAATATATATATAATATATGTAGAACTATGATATACACATACATACACTCAATTTGGTTGTCATGCAATTGTGATACGAGATATGTATGGGGTTTCATGAAAGTTTAGTCTTAGGGTGGGGAGTTTGATTTATACTGGTGCTAATTATACCGTGTATATTGTAAATAGGTTTATTATACTTTCAGCCCACCATGAAGATACCCTACATGCATATGTACGAGATTTTGCTCACTCGAGTTTAATTTTCTTTTTAATAAATCAAAGAATGATTGAGTGAACATGAAAAAAATATTGACACAGGAAAATGTGTAGTGAGGCTCAAGGTAATAGTTGTCATAAATAGGCACAAACAAACGCGTGTTTTTATTAAAATTGTCCATGGCAGCAACACTATTTTTTATCAACCTAACCACCATATGCTGTAATAGTAAGTAATACTAGTAATGATATGATGATGATGGTGGCGATGATAAGTAATGCTGGTAATAATGATACCTGTAATGATAACGTTGTTATAATGGTACCTGGTTGATATTGCTTCAAATCGACTCTTAGCTGATGCAAATCTACTCTGCTCGCCCTAATATATACTTGTACGTAGTGAGGATGTCACTGATCCAATATATGCAGTCAATGACCTATTTAAATTCTTGAATTATTACACAATAGGTAGGCGGATTTAAGACTACATAAAAACCTGATGTTGTACACTGGAGAATCTTGTTGCTTGAAACTGTGCAGCATGGGTGTTGGTGGTGGTGGTGGTGGTAGAAAGTTACCTAGGTGTGTACAAAATATAAGGAGGCCTGAGGTTATTGACAAATAAACTGTTTATAGCGAAAAATAATACCGCGTCTTCTGTCTTATGAATAAAAAATTGTTTACTTGCGTAATTATTTTACTTATTTTTGTTAATGCTTGTTTGTTTCTTTTTTTTGCACCATGTCAACATCTAAGGTCATACCAAAGACCCTATAATACTAAGATGGCTCACTCAGCCTGTACTGTGTAATCAAAATGATCAAACCCACCACTTGGTTCCCTGGCTGTTCTCTTGGTTAAACAGGTGCTATATTATATGTATATATGAATGTGAAAGATGTGTGATGATGGCGATGCTGATGATGATGGGTATTTGTTCATAGCAATTTCATATTGATGTGTATTCATACTTACCAATCTCATGTATAATATAATTGTATGTGTTTACATGTGAAACACCAAACAGCAGCCGGCTGATCAAACCCACCAGAAGGTGGCACTGCGAAATTTACATTACCATTGGAGAGATAGGGAGTGAGCTGTCTTAGTATTATAGGGTCTTTGGTCATACCAGGACGGGTACTGACAGTGCGACAGTGCTGACTTGGATAGTGCTGCATGACTGGAAGACCAGGCTGCCGACACTATGAAACGATATCCCACTCAGTCACAGTATCCTGACTGCGCTCATTAAGTATATATCCAGATCTAATTTGAACATACAGGATCTAAATATAGGTAATTGTTTTGGTTACTAAATCTGATGTCTGAATCCATCTCTTTGATGGCAAATTCCGGGATCCCTTTGATCCACGTGAACTTCTCGGCCAACTTCATAATTACCTCAGCCGGCTTAAAGGGCCCTGAATAGTTTTCCTCATCATCGTAGTAATATGGATCTTTTTACGCCAACAAACCTTGCACTTCTTCATCACCTTGCCACTCAACTCCGCGTATTTCCCCGCGCGTTTAGTGTCTGAGTCAGAACTCGTTGAAGACGAGTCTGACAAAGAGTCAGAAGAAAATGATTTGTTCTTCTTCCTCTTTTTGGTCTTCTTGCACTTCTTCACGTGCGGCTTCTTTTTACGTGCCCTCATGTACTCATCCCCATCTGATGAGTGTGCCTTCTTGTCTTTGCGTTTGTACGCGGCCACAACACCTCCTCTGACTCATCAGCAGACGAGGCCTACTCTTCAGAAAGATCCTCCCAGTCGGATTCCTCTGAATCCCAAACTGGTTTCTTCCCTTTCCTGGTCGCCACTCTTGAGGGAAGCATCTCCTCCATCTTTTGTTCTACTAGACGTGCAACTCGTTCATCTAGGTCTGCCTCATCGGAGTTCCGGTGACCTTTGCACCTGTGCCACCGGTGAAGGTTCTTCATCTTCACTGAGCACTTGAGGTACCTCTGCCTTACCCCGCTTCGTGGCCCTGGCTCGGAGTCTGTGAGTAAACCAAAAAGACCAATGGTTAGGCATATTAGTGCTGAATTCCACACAGATAATTAGAGTATAATTATACTAGGTGTGTATCATAGCGTTAAAACCGTATTTAAACCGTTTTTAACACAGGTGTGTGGTTAATAGGCAGTCGTAGGATGACGGTATGGGAATCCAACCAATCCAAACGAGGGGTAGGGACCAGTGTAGGGGTCCCTCCCACACTCTCTGTCCTATAATCTTCTCCCATCTGTGGCTTTCTTCGCCAACAAGTTGAAGCAAATACTATAGTACAGAATATTTTACAAATGGATATACTGTTCTAACGATCCTTAACAATGGAAAAGTAAAAAAAAACATTGTATGTGAATGCTAACATGAACTAAACCAATGTATCCAGTTTGTAAGATACTAACCTTGTTGGTTTTGTAGTTACTGTACAAAAACTGCCGGAGCTGCTCACAAATGTCCTACTGTTTTGAGTTGATTATGCTAATTGGTGGACCCGGATGTGCTTCATTCTCCCTGGACTACGAGTAGCCAGAGGCATAGTACCGAGGTAATATATATATATATATATATCTATATATATATACATATATATATAGATAAACATATATCTGGCTCCTGCACGTACACAAGGTGCAGGTTGGGTAAGCTGGGGCGCGCCGCCCTATTATAATATTACTGGGTTCCGGCCGTCATGAACACCAGATAATACCATAAACTATTCCCCCTTCATTTCACCTGTGATGCTGCTATTCAAACCAAGACTAATAACTCATTAACCATACCTAAGGAAGAAAGGAAGACCAGTCACACAGATAGAGAGTGAGGGTGTTGTGATTTATTGGCAGCAACTCCTGTTCACCTATCAGTGACCTATCACCGTTAACCCCTCACCTTCTGCCCACACAGAATCTCATTGCCTCTATAGTCTATCTCTGAACCAGTACCTACAGCTCATTGAAGCTGAGTCCTATGGTTGTTGCACTCACTCAATTTGGATATGTGAATTTTGCTAGCATCAGACAGAGTGTCTGGGGTTCCTGCTCTGAGTTGGTGTGTCTCACTCAAGAGTCAGGAGTAGAGCACTGGTACCCATTATGTTAAAGCTGCATACTCTACTGAAAAACACCATTTTCAAAACCAACACACTTATCCAGATTTGACTCTGCATATGTATGTCAGGTACCTGTGTGTTACCACATCCTTCGTCGTCCACTGAAATGGAATACCAAGCCAACCCACTAGAACCTATTCCTTGCAGTGACAGAATTCCAAACCTTTGGAACTATGCCCCTTTAATTTACTGACCGAGTATCACTGTCGGCTGGCCATAAACGTGAGTGTGCGTCGCTGCCTCTCTCCAATACTCCATTTCCTCTTCTACATCCTCATCAAAATCCTATTCAGGTCCTAAATGGTGTGTGGGGTCCGGGCCATCATGCCCTGAGTTTGAGTCTGAGTCTGAGTCTGGATCGGAATCTGAGTCCGCAGCCTGTACTTCTACTTCATACTCGACGAACCCTTCATCAGGTAGTGATGGCGTCATGAATGGTGCAAACCCCGCATTAATCCCCACATTAATGCCTACATGCATCTCCATATAAACTCCTTCAGTAATTCCCACATTAATCCCCTCAGCCAACTCTTATTCTCCCTTTTGCTGTTCTCTTCTATATCTCTCCTCTCTTTTCTTTTCCTTCTCTCCATCTGCCCTTATCCTCTTCACTATCTCCTCGTACTCTTCATCTAACAAACTTATTTCGCTCCACTGCTGCTTTACTGCACCTTCCCATACCCTAACAATGTCTAATGCCTCCTGTTCCCATAACCCCAGGCACGTCTCTTTTTCCTCTTCTAACCTCCCTTCTAACTTATAGGCCAGTTCATATTCTTTTTCTAGCTGCTTCCCCTCATCCGAATACTCAAAATCCCAATCCAACTGCCTATCTATCTCTTCATCTTCCCCTACTACCGGTACCTCTATCTCTTCCTTACAGAACTCCTCATCACATGGCATCTGTGCCTCTCTCTTCCACGCAGCCCTTACCCTATCAGTCATTCTCATTCACTCAATACATATACAGTGCAAGGTCAACACTTACCCATACCTATGTTTGTTTGTATGAGATGTGTGTGTGCAGGCAGTGTGCATGCCATGTGGTTGTGACGACTGTTCCTCCCTTCTGTGTGCCTTTGTTCACATACATGTTTCACAAAACTATATAGCAACGTTCACACAGACATCCTTATACGTTCACACAATGGTACACAGTGTCACACCCCGTGTCGACGCCCCAGCGTCCCAAAACAAGCGATAAAGGCAACTGGACCTTACCCAGACCTCGGTGACGGTTTTCTGCGTCTTCACTGCACTCATCACGACACTCATCGCAGCACTTCTCGCGTTTGTCTGTCTCGTCATGGTCGCCACTATAATATTACTGGGTTCCGGCCGTCATGAACACCAGATAATACCAAAAACTCTTCCCCCTTCATTTCACCTGTGATGCAGCTAATCAAACCAAGACTAATAACTCATTAACCATACCTAAGGAAGAAAGGAAGACCAGTCACACAGATAGAGAGTGAGGGTGTTGTGCTTTATTTGCAGCAATGGCTGTTCACCTATCAGTGACCTATCACCCTAACCCCTCACCTTCTGCCCACACATAATCCCATTGCCTCTATAGTCTATCTCTGAACCAGTGCCTACAGCCCATTGAACCTGAGTCCTATGGTTGTTGCACTCACTCAATTTGGATATGTGTATTTTGCTAGCATCAGACAGAGTGTCTGGGGTTCCTGCTCTAGATTAGGTGTGTCTCACTCAAGAGTCAGGAGTAGAGTGCCGGTGTCCAGTGTGACTGGAGCATCGGTCCTTCATTTGCATAATCTTGTGCGTCTTGTGAGGCCCAGAGGGGAGGGGGTGACTGGACATCCCACAGCCAGCCAATCAGGCACCCACCACAGCCTGGGAGGGTGGCAACCCCCAGCAGGGGTGGCTGTCACTCAACCCAGCTGCAGGCGGTGTCTCGGTGTATATGCAGATTAGGCTGGTGTGCTGCCCCTCGGCACCATGGTAACAGGTAGTTGCAAACAGTTACAAATATATATATATATGTACCAAAAATGTCCTTTTTCTCCAATTGCATTTTTTATGAATACATAGAGGAACATTTCATCAACCTTGAACTGTTTCTTATATAACACATTTCTTCATTAATCTCAGGCATCCTGTATGAACATACATTTCACATAGCTTCTATCATGTCACACTGGCGGTGGGATACTATTGCTTTTAGTTTACATAACCTTGGCCCCATTCCGTCATCCAAGAATAATAATGCTATCTGCCAAAATATAATTCCGAACCGAAAATCCGTATATTTTTACACTATGGTGCCCGACATTTGTAGGCACCATGGTGCACATACATTTATAATATATATATATATATATAATATATATATATATATATATATTGGTACACAACTTCTGAGAACGACCCATATATATATATATATAAATATATATATATATATATATATACATGTATATACATACATCTATATATATATATATAGATGTATATATACCATATATATACATGTATATACATACATCTATATATATATATACAGATGTATGTATATATATATATATATATATATATACACAACTTCTGATAACGACCCATATATATATATACATGTATATATATGGGTGGTTCTCAGAAGTAAAATGCTCGCAGGCGAGTGGGGAACCCCACCCAAGCCAAGGGGGGGGGGGCCACTACAGAGCTTATTACACGCGATAAAGGGTTTATCACTATCCATATACATATATGTATATACATGTATATATATGGGTCGTTCTCAGAAGTTGTGTACCAATACTGTGACATCAGTACCACAAAATCAAAATGCTGTCAAAGTCCTATATACAAGCTTCCTCAATGTGTATGTCCTTTTGCATCTGAATAATTGAAAATAAACATATTCTGACATTTTTAAGTAGGTCAAATGATGCTCACACCCAGTAAATAGCAGTATAGCATGGACACCAATCTGACTCCAAAATCAAATATTTTCTAGACAAAGCTTGACATTTTTAGGACATTTCACATGCCACTTGCTTTATAAACATTAGTAATAATAATTTGAAACCTCATTGCTATGGTTTTGTCTTATTTGTGATGATTAAAGAGAAAATCATAAAAAATATTAGCAAGGTAACAGTCCAAGTGGAATCAACAATTTTACACAAATGTTAGGCTCAAATTTCAATGAGTAGGGGCAATTTCCGGATTTATCTTTTACTATGTACCATAACTGGGTCCATGCATAAAGCATCAAATATTGAAAATAGTTCCTGTACTGTATCTGTACTCAGTGTTTGATACAGAGTTTCATATTACTTGCAAGTGGAAACGAAATGTTACGATGTTAATGACTCCAGAAAAGGTTAACTATTTCATAATTTTTATAATTTTTTAAAGAAATAAATGTCTTCAACTTAATGAAGATATTGTATATGACCATTTGAAGTGAAATGTGCTGTTGTTCAGAGGTTTTCATTAAGTTTGTGACACTTTATTTTCAATGCTGTTGACAATGTCACAAATTAGTGATGTAATTTTCTATTTATTTAGCTACATCAATCCTAATGAGATACATAATACACAATATTAACATTTACTTTTGATCTAAAGTATCTCCCACATTATTGGCCTAAATGATGAAATCTAAATATTGACACTCCAATAAAGGGTTTCTTTGAAATATTCATTTCAAGTAGATTACCTCAAGTGGTACACAGTTTCTGAGAACGACCCTGGATCACATCACGTCTCGTGTGGCTGTTTCACGCTCCAGTGCCTCGCTTGTGTATTGCCTAATGGGGCAATAAATCAGTGAAGAATTGGCTCGCACCTTTGCTGGAAACTTGTCTTTGGCAAACTGCCTCCCGGGCTTTCGGGCCGTCAAGGAACACCAAGAGCAAAAGCTCTTGGACTTTTCCTCCGATGGCGAGGAGCACTACAACTCCCCATTCAGTATGGGTGAGTTGAGGTGTTCTTTGGAAAGCTTGCATGCCACAGCAGTTGGACCTGATGGAATTCATTATCAATTTTTTAAACATCTCCCTGAACATGCACTGAGACTGTTGCTTCAACTCTTCAACAACATCTGGGAGTCGGGTGTCATCCCTGCCTCTTGGCAGGAGGCGACAGTAATACCGATTCCCAAACCTGGTAAAGACCAGAGTGAAGCCAACAACTATCGTCCCATAACCCTCACAAGCTGCATCTGAAAAACCATGGAGCGCATGGTAAACAACCGCCTACTGGAGTCAGGACACCACCTGTCCAACCTTCAATGTGGCTTCAGATGGGGCCGCAGCACCCTCGACCATTTGATGTGCATGGAGACCTTCATAAGAGATCCTTTCCTTAAGAAGGATCACATTGTGGCTGTCTTTTTCGACCTCGAAAAAGCCTATGACACAATGTGGCAGCATGGCATCATGGAGGATTTTCATGCGATTGGCCTTCGTGGCCACCTGCCAATTTTCATCAGGAACTTTCTAGCCTTCAGGCATTTCCACGTCCGTGTCAAGACTACCTATTCCAGCTGACACTCACAGGAACTAGGAGTACCTCAAGGCAGCATACTGGACGTGACCCTTTTCGGGTTCAAGGTCAATGGTATTGCTGCTGCTGTAAATCGGGGGGTCTCCTGTAGTCTTTTCGTGAACGACTTTGTTTTATATTACAGCGGTGATAACATGAATATCATAGAGAGACAGCTACAACCAAGCATAAATGGGATCCATCGATGGTCAGTTCTGAACGGTTTCAAATTTTCCAAGACCAAAACAGTCTGCATGCACTTCTGCCTACTGCGTAGAATGCATGCAGGACCGGAGCTGACCCTGGATGGGGATCCCATTAAAGTCGTTGAGAAAACCAAATTTCTGGGCCTCATTCTCAACGCAAAACTGTCTTTTGTGCCACATATAAAGTACCTGAAAACAAGATGCCTGAAAGCGCTAGATATTCTGAGGGTGCTGTCCAGCTCAGAGTGGGGAGCAGACAGAGATGTTCTGCTCTCCGTGTACAGAACCTTGGTTCGGTCACAAGTGCATTACGGCAGCATAGTATACGGTTCCGCAAGGAAATCATATATTGGGCTGCTAGACACGATCCACCACCAGGGACTGCGCCTGGCCCTTGGGGCCTTCCACACCTCACCGGTTCAGAGCCTCTACATCGAAGCCAATGAACCATCACTTAACGACAGGAGAATCAGACTGGCCATGCAATATGTAGTCAAGATAAAAACTAATGCATTGAATCCTGCACACAATTGTCTATTCGAGCAACATGACGAATCCAGGTATGGAGCCAGGCCGAATTACATCTGGCCACTGAGGCTCCGAATGAAACCTCATTTGGAGGCCTTGGGCATGGATTTGGATGTGTTGGAGGATGCCAAAGTCCCAGAACATCCCTCGTGGTCGTTGAGAAAGCCATCGGTTATCCTCCGACTCACGGCACTGAGGAAGTCTGGGACACATCCACTCGAGTACCAAGGACTGCATGCAGAGATTCAAGGCCAGTTTGCAGACCTCCTCTCCATATACACTGATGGTTCGAAAGACCAAAGCCGGGTAGCTGCTGCGGCAGTCTGCCGACGGGAAAAATTTGGCCTACGTTTGCCCGATCAGAGCTCGATTTTCACTGCAGAAGCCCGAGCACTCCTTCTCGTGTTGGAGTGTATCGAGGTATCCAACCACACTAACTATGTTATATACAGTGATTCATTCTCTTGCCTCCTGGCTGTTGCTGGACTGAAAACGAATCACCCTATTCTAGCAACGGTCATTTATAAAATGAACCAACTGACAACCGATGGGTATGACATCCATCTGTGCTGGGTGCCTGGCCATGCCGGCATACAAGGAAACGAACCAGCTGATCGGGCTGCGAAGAAGGCCCTGAACTGTTTTTTTTTTTTTTTTTTTTAATTGAGGCTGTATTTATACTGTCCATAGCATATAAGCCTGGGTATTCAGGCTTGTTTTCAATGCTGGCCAGCTGTAGTGTTGGTGTTGTCTTATCACACAGTAGCTGCTGATAAGGTATTTGATTGCCTGTATTTCAGTAGCAGATAGATAGTTGGTTGGTCTGGTTAGTACTATAGTAGTCTATGTTAATTTTTTTGGATTTTCTTGGCATATATGTGCTTTATTTTTTCTACTCTTATTTCTAGACTAGCCTACTCCTATTTACATATCATAGGCTTGTACGCAGCTGTGAGGTGTGTTATCTGGGTGCTTTTGGTATGGTTACCTTCCATTGGGCGTCTCGCTGGTGGGCCGTGACATGTATCACCTGCCCCTTTGCAGTGCAGCTTAGTTGGGGGTTCCTAGCCTTATTTTGCACAGATATTTTTTGTATGTTTTTAGGTCAGGAATTTGTCGTTCCTTTACTGTTTGGGCATTCCACACCTTGGCAGCCATTTCTAGCGTGCTTCTCTCGTGAGCTTTTATTTGGCTTCTGGTCTGCTTTAGTAGTGGCGCATTATTTGCTCTAGTTGCCCTTTGTGGTTTTGTTAGGAGTTTATTGTCTTGACTATAGCTGTATGCTAATGTTTTCAGATGAATTATTCTCCTGTTTTTCTAGCAATTTTACTTTGGTTCTTTTGTGTATGTCATAGGTGGGGTGCAGCTTTGTCTACTCTGAGGCAGATTTTCAGGGGCTCTGTTCTGTAGTGTTTTGCAGTTTTTTTAGAAGTTCTTTCTTTGCAACCCATGTAGTTTACATCTCCATAGTCAAAATAGGGTAGCACCATGCCCTTGAAGATTTTTATTGACATTTCTTGTGTCATGTAGTCTCTTAGCTTTGCAAATAGCCACAGTTTGTGGTTTACCTTTTGGACAATTTTGTTTATAACATAGGTTGTAGTTTAGTTGGCTGTCCAACTCAAGGCCTAGGTATTTGTAATGGTCTACATTTTCTAGTGTTTGGCTTCCTAGCTTACAGTGTAGTTTTCTTTCTGGCATTTGTTTATGCGAGAAGAGAACTGTTTTTGACTTGCTTGTGTTGATGGTTATTTTGTTGGACTCACACCACTCATCCAGTTTTAGTAGGAGCTTGTTTAGTTTAGTTATTACCTCCTCTTCTGTGGTGCCGTTTGCATATATGACTGTGTCATCTGCATATAGTTGGAGGCATTCGGTTTGTAACCATTTTTCAAGATCGTTTATGTAGATTTATAAAGAGCAGTGGCCCTAGCACTGACCCTTGGGGTACACCACATGTGACAGGTTGGT